>JAPWLS010001495.1:0-49318 GCA_028551675.1 Tineola bisselliella | reverse complement strand
AATTTACTATACACATAAGACTGGTGATATCAGCTAATTAACCTTTGTTTATATTCTTTTTTTGCCTTGATCAATATTCGGTGACTCCCCTCTGGCTTTTAAGCATGCCCTGACCCTATTCTCCATGCTCCTGACTAAGTTATTCAAGTGTTCATGAGGAAGGAAATCCCATTCCGTCACAGCGATATGAATTAGGTCTTCTAATGTCAAAGTTTCTTGGACCCTCACTTTTATGCGTTTTGTAGCATGTCCCATGCATGTTCGATGGGATTCATGTCTGGAGAATAGGCTGGCCATGGTAGTCTTCTTGTATTCTTCTCTAGGAGAAATTGGTTTATAGCCCTAGACCCATGCGGACGAGCATTGTCATCAAATAGGGTAAATCTTGGGCCAAAATTCTGTCGATATGGGTACACGACAGATTTTAGTACCTCTTCCAGGCAGATTTGGCCAGTCATGTTTTGCCGTATAGGCATTAACGGGATATGACGACCATACATAATCCGAGCCCAAAACATAACTGAACCACCACGCTGCTGCAAATGAGGAAGGCTCAATTTGAGCATGGAACATTGTCCACGTGATCGCCAGACCCTTTCTCTGTGGTCGTCAGGCACAAAACATATCCTGGTCTCATCACAGAATAAACAAAGATCCCACTCTTCGATGGTCCAATTTTGATGTTCTCGCGCCCAGTTTAAACTTGCTGCTTTATGAGTCCTGTTTATGTTTGGTCCATGCCATGGTCTTCTGGACATTAGTCCAGTCTCATGTAACCTATTTCTAATGGTTTGCGGCGTCACGTTGACTTGTGTAGCTTCTTGGGACGTATTCCTTAATTGCCTCACCGCTTGAAAAGGATTTCTGCGCACCAACACTCGAACATACCGTTCTTGATTACGAGTTGTGGCTCTTAGTGTACCTGTTCTAGGTCAATCTCTAACGTTCTGAGTCTGAGTGAACCTCTGCCAGATCCTTAGAACATCAGTATGTGAGATACCAACTTCAGCAGAGATATTACGCAACGACATCCCACTCTGACGAAGTGCAATGATTTTCACTCGATCAAAGTGCGAAATTGTTCTTTTTGGCATTGTGCAGGATTGATAGTATTCAAAAAATAACAAAAAAGTATAAAATTATTTATCAAAATAACGAAATTTCGACCCGCAGTGATGTAAGTCAAAAGTCATACTAACACAAAATATAGGTTGAAGTGTCAAACATCGTTAAAATTAAAAGAATGCAACAAAAAACCTAATTTTAAGTGTTACAATTATCATAAGAAACACTTCAGATGCATTTTTGTTATCAAAAGTTAGTTTGTTTATTTCAAATCGTAAAAAGTTCAAGTGGTGCAATACTTTTTTTGACTAGTGTATTAAAATTGTATAATTTCTTATTGGGCTACTACCCAAACACTGGACATTAGCAGTATTGTCTTTAATAGATATCTGAGGCCATTAATAAAAGAAGAAGAAGATTATAATTATTAGAAATGTTCCGACTAGTCGGCCACTAGTCGGTAAAGCCGACTATCCGGCCACTATCGTAGTGAATAAAAAAGCGCCGACTATCAGAATTATTTAGTTTCATTTACTGTTTCGAATCATTAAATCAATTCAAATTGAATAAAAACATTTCAATTCTATATTATTATTCATGTAAAATTAAAAGATACTATTACTAATCCGATATTTCGGAAAGCTTGCAGCCAAAGACACTCAGCGAATTAGAATCTTTACTGATGGCAGCAAAATTGAAGATATCATATAGGTATCTATCCATGTTGATGAGTATGAGATGGTCGAGACCTAAAAAAAAAGTTTATTGTCATCGCATTTCACCGTATACCACGCAGAACTCCTGGCCATATGCGAAACCATGCTGGGGATGCAGCTTCGGCATATACAGTGATTCGATATTTGCCTTAACGGTGGTGAGATCGAACTCTCTGCGACCCTTAGCGATGGAAACAAGACAGAATATAAAGACCACTACTTACTCCATCTTAAAAAGTCAACAGCTTAAAAGATGTTAGTTTTTATTAGATCCAGCATCTGTTGTTGTTTGACTGCGGTGTATGCATAATATTATATTGTACTCAATGATATATTTTATAAAATATTATCTAAGAAACCATCTATGTATTTTGACAGCATCGCCAGATACTCGTCTTAAGTCAAATATAGATTCAGCCATTCTCAAAGTGTGTTCCGCGGAACCCTAGGGCTAAAATACTGCAAAAAATACCTACCAAAGGGAGATTATGAGGTTACATCTAAATATTCCAACTAAATATTACATTGCAATATGATTATTCATAAATACATATAAATCAGTTTTTTATAATTATATTAATGCTTTTTCCTTCGCCAAAAAAGTTTGAGAACCGCTGGTTTACTTTGTTATTTATACAAATTTATTAAATTTATATTTTCTCTAGTAGAACATTTTCATGATAATATTGTGGGAGACTGGATTAACACGAAGAAGTCTAATCCCGAATTTTGTAGTCTCGCAAGAAAACAAACAAACGAACGACCTGTACCGACCATAGAGTATATGATTCTATATACGCAGACATAGATGCAAATAAATCAAATAAGTGCTTGGTTTATGCTAACAGCTTATTTAAAATTTTTCCTTTAAATTTTTATCAATTAATAAATACATTAATACAATCCCTACTAATATTATAAATGTGAATGTGAGTTTGTTTGTTACGTTTCCACGCAACAACTACTTATCCAATCATCATGAAACTTTGTACACATATTTTTGGAGGTACTACAAGTAACATAGGATACTTTTCCATTATTTTTTTTTAACAAGTTCTATTTAAATGATATCTGATACTTATTTAATGACTTAAATGCGAGCGAAGCCGCGGGTAAAAGCTAGTAATTAATAAAAGAACAATTGATTACTAATTTAAAATGATTCGGACCGTTATAGATCCAAAGCCGAACGTGTGCCCTTTACTGCTTGCTGGTTTGATTCGCCGGTCTGGCGGCGCTGGTGCAAGTGATGGCTGGTAGCCAACCCATATTCATACCATGAATATCGAGTACATCCACTCGGAAAATATTAAATTTGCATAAAGCTGCGTCATAAATGCTATCGTAGAATTTTTTATCATGCCTCCATGCACCTATGTCGAGCCACTTTTGACTGTTTTCATTTCAAAACTATTCATAACTGATAAGGTAAAGGAAATTTTTCGCTTTTTATTTATTCTTCTTAAAGTTTCTATCAAGAAATAATAACATTTAGAATTCTCTATGTAGGTACCATCTTAGAAATTGCAAATGACTGTCTGCTATGAAGACATATGCCTACATGGAAGTATATGTAGATGATGGAATATCGAGTTGGTGGTGATATGAGCAGAAACTTTTGTGAGATGATGATGATGAATGAATGAAGTATGATATGGTCAGTGAACTAAAACTTAATACCATATAGGTACTCGCAATATGGCATATTAGTAAAACATTTAACACTTAATGCTCAAAATAATAATAATTTAATAAATTCACGTCCCTTGAAAGCATTGAATAAAAAAACAATTTCCACCTCAAGTTGAAACGTTTAGGGACGAAAATTTTTACCCATATACTCTTAAAAGGTAAAATTCCTTTCATTTTTGTACATTATGCCCCTATAAATGTTATTATAGTCATGCGAGGGTAAAGTGGGGGCATTTGGTACACCGGTGGGGATAATGAGTCATAAAGAATAAAGGTATGGCGCTCGTTAAGCCGTAATGACCGATCATACAAGAGATACACTTTCTTGGTAAGCCGCTGCTCTCTGGACATGCCTCCATCTCTACATCTTTTACAAAGGATTCCCATGTTTAAGATAACTAGTTAGCATTCGCTCGTGATTGAATCTATTAAACATGGAGATCCCTACTAATATTATAAATGTGAATGTGAGTTTGTTTGTTACGTTTTCACGCAACAACTACTTGACCGATCATCACGAAACTTTGTACACATATTTTTGGAGGTACTAGAACTAACATAGAATACTTTTTATATTAAAAAAATAATAATTGTTTAATATAGTTTCCAACTAACTATAGTTTCAGCTGTTTGGAATCATATTGATTGATTTCTATTGAAATGTTCTCTGATACTTATTTAATGACTTAAATGCGAGTGAAGCCGCGGGTAAAAGCTAGTTAATAATAGAAATACAAGTATAATAAATTGCTAAAACATATTTTTATTCACCCTCATTGTACCAACCCTAAAACCACAACACATGAAGCAGGCATAAAAGGGTCTCTGGTTGTGAATTTACTCAGTGCTGTAAGAAAAATTCATCTAGCCAGACATAACTCGAGGTCACACGTCTCGCGATATCTGCGGCTATTCAGTATTTCAGTGTACTGCATATATCGGCATTAATTCAAAGACACGACCTTCAATGTGTAAAAGTATTTTTTACATCTATCATGTAAAGTGAAGCGACCAACGTCTGTGATTGATTCACTATTTTTGCTCACACATCGAAACAGTGGGTTACTCAGACATATCCGAAGCTTCGTGATATGACCGTCACCTCTGTAACTTACATGAATTTTAACATTTATAAGCCCGTAAAAGTCCTGTGGCGGTCGATTCTACAAGCCGAAAATACTTATTTAAGAACATTTGAGGTTTTGACGTTTAGTCTGTCAGTGTCATCTTTCTTGTTTCTTCTGATCTTTCTATTGCCACAATGCATTGTGATTATTATATTTTAATCAATTTTAATCAGCAATATTGTTTCACATCAGTTTCTCCAAAGTCCTGTCAAACGTCCCAGAACTGCCTGTTCGTTTCGTATTCGGAGTTTATACTTAGTTATATTTTATTTATTGTTTCCTCTTTAAGTTACATTATCATTTAAAATAAATGTGACACTAAGACTGATATAATTCTTATAAATATTTCTCAAGTCTTTTAAAATGACAATCTCTATATATATAAAACTCAAAGGTGACTGACTTAGTGATCTATCAACGCACAGCCCAAACCACTGGACGGATCGGGCTGAAATTTGGCATGCAGGTAGATGTTATGACGTAGGCATCCGCTAAGAAAGGATTTTGATCAATTCCACCCCTAAGGGGATAAAATAGGGGATGAAAATTTGTATAAATCTTATTAGATTTTCGATTTTGGAGCAAGTTTTCAATTATGACCCACGACAGGAATGGTGATAACTACTTAACACACGTTAAACAAAAGTAAAGCCACACAAACTAAACCTAATTAATAATAATACTTCTTAACGCGAGCGAAGCCGCAGGCAAAAGCTAGTTTCAAATAAGATTCCAACTTTTTTCTCTCTACTCTCTTCCTTACATCTATTTGATCTTGTTTTTATTTTTATGTATTTTTGTAATTTTATTAGAAGTGTAGTATCTATCCCTTTATCACCTTGAGCATGCCGTCCTATCCTATAATTAAAACTTCAAATAGTAGCCCTTTTTATAATATGTAGTTCTAATGTAAATTCTAAAGTTAAAGTTCTTTATAAATAAATAAATAAACATACATGATTGTCTGGAGTATTAATAGCTTGCCTGCGCATATACTATAGAAATATTGTGTGTAATGGAGCGTTACCCTAATTCCTTCCCACACAGCAATAAACTTCTGAAATTGTAAATACACATGTATCGTTTAAATTAATATATAATATTAAAACGGAACCGTTCCATTGTGCGAGTTGAAACGCAATTTATTCACGTGAATGAAGTGAGCCCTTCCTCTAATGAGAACATTATGAAACGATCGCTAGGGCTGCTCTATACTTTATGAGTATCATACACACTATATATATATATATATATATATATATATATATATATATATATATATATATATCTACATATACATTTACAACATATTATATCTCTATGAAATGACTATCCACATTACTTGAACGGATGTCTTTTAAATGTTTACGTGTATATCTCGTTTAATAATAGAATTATATTGGAATCATTTCCAAGAAGAACTGGGAGGAAATAAGTTTTATTGATAAAAGATTTTTCTGTCTTCTATCTGTATGTTTGTTACGAGATTAGAGATATTTCATTTACACAACAGTATTTGAAATAACGGAGCAAAATAATCAAAATATACGTGACAGTGATATTTTTTAATTTAGTTAATCAAAAATCTTTTAAGCTCTTTACTCGCCAATCATAGCTTGCAAATAATGTTAGTAGGTATATTTTTGGTTAGTTATAAATTAAGCATTACTTAAACGCATCGCGATTAGTCTTTGTTAAATGGAGTTATTAAGGTTTAAGATGTTTATTGACTCAAAAAGAATTTAAAAAAAAATTCACTTAATTGAGATAATAGTAATTATAAATAAACATATCGCACGTAGCATATTAACAACACCATCACAAGGCACTCAAACCCATTATGTGTTTTTTTAACTCATATTTAAATCTAACAATATTTGTAATATTATTTATGTTAGGTGGTAATGCGTTATAGAACTGTGCCCCTTCCACCACAACACTTCCCCTTCGGTAGCTAGTTCTAGCCCCTAGGATCTTTACTCCGTGTGTTGAATTTATGTGTTTTTTTGTTAAATTTAATTTTTGTACTGATTTGATTAAGTATGACTTTTTTTATAAGAATGGATGTGTAGTAAGTATATTTATTAAGAAATAAATATTAATTAATGCACATATAAATATTAGAAGTGTAAACCCTGAGAGATAATGTTACTGAACGAACAATGCAGATATATACCAAGAGGGTTTATTTCATTAATGTACCTTTTGTAATGTACTCGTATAAGCCTTTACAAATTGTCATTCATTTCATCAACCGAAACTCTTCCGAAGCATCACAATACACAATGCGCACAACGGACATGCCGGGCGGGGGTTTTCCAATTTCCTTCTAAATACTCAATTCAGACTCCGTATCAGGATTAGGTCTAATAAAACTGTATTTGGACCATGAATGAAGACAATTGTTAGGAATAAATAGTAATAGAAAAATGTCCCCAAGCTGCAGGTTGACAGCCGCCTTGTAAAGTGATCCCGAAATACAAGTAGGTCACTGCACCTAAACCAATATTAGCGCAGGCACGGAGCCACCAAAGGAAACATAAAATCTGCCAAACGGGGCATCTCACAACATATTTATTCAAATTATTCACATGTTAACACTTCCACCTTCAAGGAAACGACGGAATTTATTTTGTTTTCTCACTAACTTGTTGATTTTTATTTGCGAAAATACACATAAATATAATTAAAACAATAACGTTAAAGGATTAAAAACATTGCTTTTATTTTTATAACAATATCATTCGCTAATCGTACTTTCCCGCGCAATTCACATGACTGCCGTTCTTTTGTTTTTTCTTTAAATTCAAGATGGCCGCCGTGATTAGCAAAAAAACGATCAAATACACTACTTTTAAATAACACAAAATATTGAAACGTATATTTATGATATTAATAGATGCACATTTATACATTAACAAAAATAATCACTTTGATAGTACATTATAATATATTATATTATAATATAGGTCAAAACAAGGATATAATAAAAAAATACATAAACAAATGACTTGATAAAACGTCAGATTGCTATTTTCTAATTGCATACGACTAAAATATAATCAAACTTTATTAAATAAACATTTAAAAAATAGCGTTTAATTTTGTTTTGTAGTTGTTATGCGACTTACTTCACAAAGATGGGCGTAGTCAGCAATGGGCTCAGGGTGGGGCAGTAATATGTAACTAGCAAACTATATCCGCGGTATTACTGACTGACGACTGTCTAGTGTGAACTTTCTTACGGTTATTAAGTATTGTAGTTAGTACCTACATAATTAAGTTTTTTAAGTTTGATTAGGTACCTTCCAGACCTAGGCATTTCCCGATGAATGCTATAAAGTGAGAATTGTTTGTGTGATTATGCACCAAATACCACGTTCAAGTATCACTTGACTAATGAATTTAGTGCTCAAGTGTTTAATTTGTAGTAAATGTTAGTTGTTTGCTGATCGTACACAATGGATTTTCAATCAATTACTCCACTTAATCTTTAGTACGCACAATTTATATATCTACGTGTATGTTAGTATACAGTACGATTGTTTTCTGTCTAATTTTATTGAAGCGATGTTAATTGTCTTGGATTTACGAAAGCAAACACAATATAAATATTGCTAAAATGAAAATAAATTTATTTTGTTAACATTAGTAGCTAAAGCAGGTGTTCGTTCGGCCTCTGCGTACTGATTACAATAAATCTACAAAAATACTATAATATAAATGTAACGTATTAATGAACGTTATTTTAAAATGAATTATTAAGGTTTTTAAATATTATTATCTGTTTAAAATATAATCATATATTCTGAGAACCATTAAGCTTTAGGTATGCTACCTTATAAATAAAAAACATATATACATCCCTACTAATATTATAAATGTGAATGTTTTCACGCAACAACTTAACCGATCATCATGAAACTTTGTACATATATTTTTAGAGGTACTAGAACGAACATAGGATACTTTTTATTAAAAAAATATTATTTTTTACTATAGTTTCCAACTAACTATAATTTCAACTGTTTGAAATCATATTGATTCATTTCTATTGAAGTGATCCCTGATACTTATTTAATGGCTTAAATGTGAGCGAAGCCGCGGGTAAATGCTAGTATTAAATAAATATAAGGTCGTCACAAACACAAAACACAGGTTCAATTAATAAATAATTATTCATAATTATAATATTATGTTCCTCCCAGGATCGAAGTACTAGCCCTAACAAACGCACGAAAGGCGCGGATCAATTTTATTATTTTCAGTACAGGCTGTATGTATTCTATAACCTTTAGGTATACTGTATGCGTATAAATTGATGTATTAGCATATTATTATATGTTCCTCACAAGACCCTCCTGTTTGCTCATTGTTAAGTGTGGATTAATTGATATTTTCCTGAAACTCACGGCTGCAATAACACCGACATGTATTCCTGAATAATTTACGAAATCTTACTCACGCGGATATAGTGTTACGACTGTTATACTATTAGAGGTAGACATAGACTTCTTACTATTAAGCATTGGGATAAATTGCTGAAGAGTTATAAAAATAATCTACACATTATTACGTGTTATAGGAAATATATAGGTCAGTGATTCCCAACCTTTATTTTTGTCGCGAGTTAAATCGAGGACACGTGGACAATAGACAAACAGCACTGTCTTAACTCTAATAGTTTTACCAATGAAGTGAACAAACATGCTTTTCCCTACTGATCTTATATACTATTCTTGAATACTATTACCATTCCTTCATCAAAATTCAATATCTTCTGCTTATGCGCAACACACAAAGAAAAAAGACAGGTTTAAAAGTTGTTTACTTGTCTATAGTACACTGTGTAAATTAGTTTATGATAATAAAATAAAAACTGAAATTCCCGCGACCATAGAGAAGTTGATGACTACATTATGTTTATACGCACTCTTTCGCATAATGCGGGGCAATTGAGCGCGAAATTTGAATTTCGCGTTATAGTGAAACCGCGCATAACGGAGTCGCGTAAAGCGGGATATTACTGTAATATTTACTACAAAAACAGCAGTGCGTTTATTAAGGGATTAATTACAAGTTAACAATAAGAATACTTTTAATTTGAATTTTAACGATTACCGATTTAATGACTATAATAATAATATTTTATGAGTTTTCAATATACAAATTGACAATTTATAACCTATATAAATATAAGAAAAATTGACATAGAATAATTGTAAATTGACATTCTGTTATTAATTAATTAATTTTTTTTTTGCACGCCAAGTAATTGGTGAGACATGTGAAACTGTATCATGCAAAATAAATATATTTCATTTAATTTCAATGAGAAATTTGAGTTTAATGTGACGTCACAGAGGTTGAGAACCAGTGGAATAGGTGATATGTTTGTGGTTCTCAACCTAGGGCCCCGTAGCTTGTTGAGAAGTGCATTTTAGTTTTAATCCCAATTCGCCGTGAGGTCGGGCGTTGAATAATTAAGTGAATCAACTAAGTTCTTTGAAAAGACGTTTGTTTGAATATGGGAAACTTGGCTAATTTGTGTGTTTGTGTCGTGCCCTATCTCGCTGCGGACGAGGAGAAGCTCACATTTATATAATATCCAACATAACACACATCGCTTGAAGAGGTTAAGCTGAGATCTATTATCCAAGAAGGCAGTATGGCTCTATGGTTCTGTGGAAGTTGATTCAACAAGCCGAAAATACTTATTTAAGAAGATTTGAGGTTTTGACGTTTAGTCTGTCAGTGTCATCTTTCTTGTTTTCTTCTGGTCTTTCTGTTGCCACAATGCATTGACAGTTATATTTTCAAACCGTAAAAATCCCCACTATTATTTCACATCAGCTTCTCTAAAGTTATTTTTTTATTATACTCAGTGTCCTAGGGTTATGGGCAGTCATCAATTACATTTATATTTATATTTTCGTTACATCTAATAACAAAGTATTAATTCTAGTTTTTTTTTGCTTATGTATTTAAAAATAAATAACAATATTTTCATATGATTACAAGAACAAACACTTAGCATAAAACAGAATTCATTGTTTAAAACAACAAAACCTCTTTTTCGTCAGACTGTTGTAACTTGTAACCATAATTCTCCGAATACAACTGCTAAAGTGAATTTTAAAAAACACAAAATACTTTTTTGAAGTTCTGCGGAACAAATTACACCTCAATGTAAGAGCACAGAAAGAGGTTACCACAAGTGTTACCCTTCGCTGTATTCCAATTGGAACAACAAATATTAAAAATATTGCTAAAACTCGCTGTAAACTCACAACAAATCTCACATTAAATAAAGATATGTGTGCGATAGATGCTGTATAAATATTTCAACTTATAACGAAGCATTCTTTTTTTAAATGTTAAAATACGCGCTAAGAACACGGATATTGTTAACTTAAAACGCGTCGAATTTAAGATGCGCCATCTATCGGTGAGTAGCGGAGTCGTCACAAGTCGTATTATATTAAACATCGATTTTTTTCGTAACGGAATGTAGTAATTGAATATATGCTATGAAAATAAAAAAATATAGTCTTAATGCACGGTGCATAGGTAACGGAGCGGTGTAAATAGTAGGTTTTATGTAATATTTCGCAGTAGCCGTGTCCGATATTCATGAAAGTAGATCGCTGTTGGCCGCCAGCCATAACCACTGAAAAATGTTTTCAAAATTTACACTTGTTAATACTACGCTGTATTCGTATTATATCGATTTTTTTCAAGTTTGTTCCTCAGCGGACATCACGTTTAATATATAATAGTTTCTTTTTTAGTTATATAATTTAAGTTTCCAATGAATTATAAGTTTTGAAATGTGCATAGTGCGAAGTAGTGCAATACAGTCGTAGAGAGAGAGGACATTCATATTAAAGTTTGCTATTTCAGAGACGTCATCTGGATGGACAACTTAGGAAATATTCAAATACAACTATTGGGGAATACATATCAGTATCGCGGTATATATTATTAAGTACATAGATTTTTCTGAACAAACATTTTATTATAAAACAAAATATTTCTTAATTCCATTATTTATTTAATTCACTTATAACCTTTCTTCATAAATATGTACGTATTTAGTACTATGTAAATAATATGTATGTATATATTATTATTTATTATATCATGTAACTAGCTGTTGCCCGCAACTACGTCTGCGTAATAATGAAGATGTCCTATTTAAGCGGACGTCTTCATCATAGTAAGTCCAATCTTTAATTTCAGTTCAATCAGTCGAAAATCTAAGAAGATTTACACATACTTTCATCCCCTATTTTATCCCCTTGGGAGCAGAATTGATCAAAATCCTTTCTTAGCGGATGCCTACGTCATAACATCTACCTGCATGCCAAATTTCAAGCCGATCCGTCCAGTGGTTTGGGCTATGCGTTGATAGATCACTATGTCAGTCAGTCACCTTTGAGTTATATATATTTAGAAGAAGATGTATGTATTGTGTATATTTAGTTATTATTTTCTTTTCATTGCACCAAATATCACCGCTCACACCAACAAAGGTTAGCTGGTAGATAATGCCGACGGCATTAAGCTCGCCTATGTAAAAAAATATTACTATTTTTTTGCAATAAAGAATTTATTTATTTTTTGAGTTGAAACCCAATCACAAATCTAAAAACAATATTTCAATGTACGTGCTTCGAAAGGCGGTAAATATTTGTATTATCAAATTAATAATAAACTTTCCTCATCAGAAATTCCAAGGAATGCTAGACTTGAGTAATTGTTTGCAATTCTATTGAATTAAAAGTAGATATATATAAAATAATAATAATAACTCTTTATTGCACAAAATTAAAATACATCAAAAGAAGAAAAGAAAAAAAAACAAAAGACGGCCTTATCCCAAAGCAGTGATCTCAACCAGACAACCGAAATGTTCTTTAATTAATGTTAGAATGTTGTATGTACCTATTTGAAGAGGTACTTATTGAAACTACTTTAAAGCGAGGCGTACATATTTAATTATTTACCTCTTTGTCGTCGCAACAAAGGAGAAGGGAGGCCATTGTGCTTAAATGAAGTCAAGAGTCAAGAAATTAAGACGATAGGAGAGACATTTTTAAATTAATTCCTGAAGGAGGCATCAGACAGCCGTTCTCCCTACAATTCCTGAAGCTTCCTCTTCTAAGAACACCTTCGGTTTTTCTTCTTTTTGTAAAATTGATAACGTTGTGTTATTTTCTTTATTTTCACAGAAACGGTTATTTGATACTGCACCTGTTTTAATTTCAGTTGTAAAAGGATTTTTATAATGACAAACATAATTGGGTTTATAGATTATCAAAGGACAAATATCTCCAATGTTACCCAAAAAGCTGCTTGAACTGGGACCGGACAAAGTCTACCAAACAGCGACGGAAATTACATCGAGCCAATACGGATTCGGGACGCTCACAATAATTGTAGTAAATAGGAAAAAAAACTCGCAAAGGATCGTATAATGGGGAAATAGTGTCACGCTGAAGTCACGGGACAGGGGGGCTACTCAGGCGATGTCACGACGGATAGGCTACGGGTCTATAACTGAAAATTCACGTAAGCTACAGAGGTGACAGCAGATATGCCTGAGTAGCCCCCAGATACTTGGTCAATAGACATATTTATTCGTAGATTTGTATTGTATTATAATATCTCGTCTAAGTGAAGTGAACAGAAATTATAATAGAGAAATGATAAAGCCTAAAGCAAGGATGTTTTAATGCATTCCAGGATTAAAATATTTTATGCAAGAATTGTGCAGTTAAGTCGGGAGGCGGCGGTTATCTCCACCAAAGAAATAATTAAACGCGCTCGGCAATCCGGACTTTCCATAATTCTCTTAATTTCCATCTGAAGGTAAATGAGATACACACAGGGACTCCCTCCTGCTCCATAATAGTCATGATCATTCAATTCTATTCATACATCAATAGATTCTATCCCTTCCCTTACTAATATAAATGTGAGTTTGTTTGTTACGTTTTCACGCAACAACTACTTAACCGATCATCATGAAACTTTGTACACGTATTTTTGGAGGTACTAGAAGTAACATAGGATACTTTTAATTTTATTTAAAAAATAAATATTTTTACTATATTTGTTGGCGATCGCAACCTCGCGTGCGGATTTGGAACTACAATACTTTAGATACTTTTTGTTAATTTTCGAACGTCTCGATCTTTCGTTCATTTGGTAGATTGCTGGTGCTCGTTAGTCGTTAGTAAAAATTCATGATCCCGTTTGCTAACGGATCCGTTTTACTTGTGACAGCTCGATTCGAAAGCCAGACTAAATTCGTGATAAGCCCACTGTAGTGGATATAAGTAATTTTATTCGTCAATCAAGTGGTTAATTAATTTTAAAGTAATTATTTGTTTCTAGTGATGAATAACAAAGTTTATTGAACACATGGGCCCGTGTGTGTTTCGTTAAGGAAATATGAATCACCATCGAATTTACATATTTTGCGAGGTAACAAAGTTTAATTCATCAATGTGCGAGTGGCGTCGATTAAATCGCCCAACTTGGAGATTTGCCTGCGAGCGGAAGTCGGCGGACGGTCGAAAACGCGCGTTACAATTTATTCATGTTACTTCACTTACTTTAATAAAACCGATTTAATAATTTATTGGCCTTATATCACGAGAACTACTTACATGGCTCGGATAGTCAACAATCGACTATCAAAGGATAAAACAATAAATAACTGTGCCTTGTTAATTTGGACAGAGCACATTCGTCTCCTCAAGCCGGCATAATAGAGTCGACTGTTGTCTGTGGTAACAGTTGTCTATGCTCAAAGACCACACTCTAGCTTAACATCAGGCGGAGTGTGGTCATATGCTGGGCTATTATAAAAAAAAAACAGAAACAAAGTATTGTATAATTTTTTTAAATTTTAATTTACTTAAAAACCGCACTATTAAGGTAATTTATTAGGTTATGTATACATGTATATATAAAAAAAGGTATTTTTCAGTAACTTGAAATATGACAAGGCACTTCTCGTTATGATTCTTTTATTTTAAATTCTAACAGTAAACAAAGCCTCATTTAATTTCATGAACTATATGAACAAAACGCTCGCACTTGGCTTTCGTATGTGTCTCGTTGTGTATTTAACCCAATAATTTAGGCTGTTAATTGCTTCACACAAATTAGTACCTTAGTACCAACCTCATTTGCGGCGGAAACGAAGCTACGAAAGTTTACTATAATAATATCTTTTTTAGACAATTATTTTTATCTGTGTCCCACATTATATCAAAATCCAGAAGTCTTAATTATACAATAAAACTTTCGATTTATTAATAAAGAAAACAAATTTATTTATTTATAAAGCCTACTTACAAAATTACATTATAAAAAGGAGTACTTACTATTATATAAACTAAATGAAATTTTAATTATAGGATAGAACGGCATGCTCAAGGTGATAAAGGGATAGATACTACACTTCTAATAAAATTACAAAAATACATAACATTTAAATTATGTTATTTAATTATGAAAATAATAATAAAAAAATCTATAACAAGCAATGCGATTGCACACGCACTGGGCCGTTTTTTCAAGCAAATATGAATATTTAATAAAAGAATGCAGAAATTGAATCCCGCTGCGGATGTGAACCCCGGAAATTAGCCAACGCGTCTAAATAAGGCTACACGGCGCATTTGAGGTTTTAATAAAAAAAGGAGATTCACAATTTACCACATATATGGGGAAAATTGAAGACAACTTATGGAGTATATTCTTTAAGAAGTTACTGCATGAATACTATCTCTCACTGTAAACTGTCTATGTTATTATTATTACGTTTTTATTTTTTATTTTTTTATTATTATTTTTTAAAATTATATAATATATATGTGGCGGTCGATTCTACAAGCCAAAAATACTTATTTAAGAAGATTTGAGGTTTTGACGTTTAGTCTGTCAGTGTCATCTTTCTTGTTTTCTTCTGGTCTTTCTGTTGTCACAATGCATTGAGATTTTTAATCCATTTTAATCAGCAATATTATTTCACATCAGTTTCTCTAAATATTTATACTTATTTTAGTAGTATATGTATGCGTGTATTTATGTATATGTATATTTTTTGTAATTATTATATATTTAGGATTATTTATATCTTTATTATTCATTTGTATATATTATTTTATTTTGTTTTTTGCACCCTACTATTTACTACCCTAAGGTTGGTTGCTGGTAGAGATCACTGCTCAGTGATAAGACCGCCTTTTGTTTTTTTTTATATTTTCTTCTGTTCGCTTAATGTATTTTAATTTATGCAATAAATAGTTATTATTATTACATTCGCTTTTTTAATAATATTATACTTATGTTGTACTAATAAAAAATAATATATTATATTTGTTATAAAGAAACAGTTGGATCGCATCCATCATCAACTCGACACATTCACGTTCATGTGTTAAAAAAACATCGCACTGAATTAGGGCTGGGAATCACGTACGGCACCTGAATTATTTCGAATCGACAATTCATACCAGATGCTCACTTTAATATCTTCTATTTTCATTCGCATGCGTTTTATAATGAAATAAAATCCCTACTAATATTATAAATGTGAATGTGAGTTTGTTTGTTACGTTTTCGCGCAACAACTACTTATCCAATCATCATGAAACTTTGTAGATATATTTTTGGAGGTACTACAAGTAACATAGGATACTTTTTATTAAAAAAACATATTATTTTTACTATAGTTGTTTTCGATGCAACCTGCTTTTGATTTTTATTAATTATATTAAGTTTTATAAAAAATACGACTGTCAATGTCAAGCAGTCCTAATAAAAACTGAAAAGCAAAAAGTGGATTTTTCTTTTGCACGCACTCAAATATATAATTTATTGCGAAATAGCAGCAATAATATTTTCCAATTAACTATAGTTAATATGATCTCTGATACTTATTTCATGACTTAAATGCGAACAAAGCCGGGGTTAAAAGCTAGTTATTCTATAATTCTTTATAATATTGCATATTGGAATAAAATTAAACAGTTTCATTGATATTGTGTGTTTCCTCTAATATAAATTAACCTTTAACTACTAAGGTGGATTTAATTTCACGTAAACACTGACGTATACGAGTATGTGCTTGTATTTAAAAATCTTTAGGATTTTTAGGGTCTAATGTTTAATATTTAGCTTCAGTGGATCTATTTAAATTAAATTAAATAATTTATTTGTATATAATTAACTATCATTTCAAAGTTTAGAAAACACTTGAGATCACAAATCAGCAATAATAAATAAAATTATTTAAAAAAATCAACCAATTAACTAATTAGAGTAATTCAAAATTTTTATTTTCTCAATACCTGAGAGGCCCCCACCTCAGTAGTTAGGTTAATGTTAGTTTATTTTTGACATTTTATGTACCTAATTGTTTTCTTGACAACCCTGTTTAAAAAAATATAAGTAACACATGTATGGTACGCATAAAGATGGATTTCCGTGAGGGAATTAGATAGCTGCGAAGTGAAAATGTGTGATTCTATAACAATATTATATAAGGCAACGTTTAACAGCAAAAGCATTCACAATTATATTTATTATTTGACCTAATTATTATATGGTTTATTTAATACTAGCTTTTACCCGCTGCTTCGCTCGCATTTAAGTCATTAAATAAGTATCAGAGATAATTTCAATAGAAATTAATCAATACAACTTATGCTGCATGGGTCCGCGACGAATTTTTGGATAGACCAGATTCCCGCTTCCGAGGCATTTTTAAAGAAGAGTATGTATTAAAATCAGTGAGTAAGATCTAAAATAATAAAGTGGCATCTAAACCACAAAAATGACACCTAACCTCAAAAATTAAAATAGTTTTATACTGCATATATAAAAATGACAGACGGAAATAAAAATTAATATATAAAAATTCCAAACAGCTGAAACTATAATATAGTAAAAAATAATATATATTTTAGTGGTTGTTTAACAGTTATGTAGATGTTCAGGAGTTATTGAGGAGTTCATCAGCTCAGTATAAATTCGCTGTCATGGTAGGCGAAGCAGGCACAGGATCCACGGGAACGGATCGTTCGTCATGAACAAGTTTATTATGAGGTTTTGGACGAACATGTTTGAAATAAATAAACATCGCTTTAATTGTTTGGATAGGATGGTAATCCGCATCTTGACGGGCTCTTAGTTAATTAAGATCTGTCAATCCATCTCCTTGCTTCGTACAATTGAAATATAAAGTTTTGTTTAGATAAAGTAGTGATGTAGATATCATAGTTGTAGAATCTGAGCCACTTCCGAGTTAACTCGTTACTCTTCCTGTTTCCTGAGCTATGTAAATTAACAAAGTGTACAGGGCTATAGACAGAACAATTTATTGATTTTTAAAAGAGATTAATTGCTCATAATAAAATCTCAAGAAGTTTAAATTAATTTTATTTCACCTATTTATAACATGAAGTCAGGAGGGCTACTCAGGCATATCCGAAGTTTCGTGATACGGCCGTCACCTCTGTAGTTTATGTGAATTTTGACATATAAGCCCGTAAAAATTCCTGTCAAATATACGTAAAATAAGCATTGAGTGGCCTACCCGTTCGTGACGTCGCTGTCAAATCCGTAATTTCGTTAATGATTACGTAAGTGTCCCTGAGTAGGAAACGTCCGTATTTTCGTCCGAAGTGCGCCTGAGTAGCCCCCCAGATTCGGAACGCCTAAGTAAAAAAAAAATCATCATAAAAATATATAGTTAAGAGCATTAATATTTAAAGAAAATCAGGCGCTTAGAAGTTTTTCCCTTATTTGTGTATTTGAAGTATTGTGAATTATATATTTATTTATTTATATATAAAGCCTACCTTCAAAATTACATTAGAACTACATATTATAAAAAGGAGTACTATTATATAAACTAAATGAAATTTTAATTATAGGATAGGACGGCATGCTCAAGGTGATAAAGGGATAGATACTACACTTCTAATAAAATTACAAAAATACATAGTTTAGATGTTACACAATAATAAAAAAGGAAAAAAACCAAGAACCATATAGATTTAAGGAAGAGAAAAAAAAGACAAAATTAAAACACTAGTTAGTTAGTTAGTTAAAGATAGTAAGTATTCAAATGTTTCCTGTATTTTGGCTTGTTGTAGGAAAATGCATCTATGTCAGTTCTTTTAAATACAAAATTATATTGACTAACCACACGATTGAATGAAGCTGCAAATGACAGTCTGTGAAACCTGATTGCCGTCGTCGTTGCTGCATATTGTTGTATTGATAAATACAGCTGTATTTTGACAAGTCCAAGTGTTCCAATAAGAATCTACGGATGACTGATTAGTGATTATATGAAGTGAATTATAAAGATGGTCTTATCTGTCGCCCTGTATGTAACAGTTAAGAAGTGAATACGCGCAATGGTGAAGCTAAGACCATTGTCTCGACGCAAATTAATTTCAACTCCCCATTCGAATTGTTGTAGCTTTTGTAACTTTATCAAAACTTTACACTTCAAACCTTATTCATTATATACACGTTGAATTTTAATTAAATTGCCGCAGAGTGATTAAAATAAACACGCGCAATGTATAAAAGTTAATGTTAATTTATTTCAAGTAAGCTTAATAACCACTGTACAGTGCAACCTTGATATAACGATATTTAAAGGAATCAAACAGTATTTCCTTATATCAAGTGATTTGTTACAATGAGGTTCGTTATACAGAGGTTAGGTTGGTCTACGATTCGTTTAAACAAGGTTTAAAAAATGATTAATCTCAGCTTTACGTAGGTACTTATCTGCTTTCCCAGTTACAGCGAACGATTTTGTTAAATAATACTTTCTTTTTATATTTTGCAAAGATTGAAAATTTGTTATTATTATTTAACAAATGTATTCGTAATGTAAAGGTTTTTGCATTAGCTCTTACGGGTAGTTATAGGGGATTTGGAAAAATTCGTTAAATCGCGGAAATCGTTCGTAAGGCAGCGGTTCTCAAACTTTTTTGGCGAAGAAAAAAGTCTTAATATAATTATAAATAACTGATTTATATGTATTTATGAATAATCATATTGCAATGTAATAATACGTAATATTTAGATGTAACCTTATAATCTCCCTTTGGTATGTATTTTTTGCAGTATTTTAGCCCTAGGGTTCCACGGAACACAACTTTGAGAATGGCTGCATTAAGGTTACTCTGTATTTGTGTTATTAAAAATGTTTGTGTTTTTCCTCTAACATATCTCGTGCCTACAATTTGTGCACACGGGCATCTCTATTGAGAGGTTGTACAATGACATTGCCTCTATAGCTGCCCCGCGGTCACCATTCGCTGACAGCTTGCAACAAAATTAATTATATTTATATATTTATTCTACAGAGTTAATCGTGTTCCTTAATCTGACAATAATTTAGGACTATACCTTTGGTAAATTATTTTCTGTTTTATTGTGAATAATGCCGAAACCAATTAACACATTTAATGTATTTTTAAAATATTTTTCGTAATTTTGGATAGTTTTTTAAAGAATAGATTTCTTGGCATTATGTTAGTCCTTTATTATGAAATAAAACAATAATACACAATAATGTAATTTATTTTAGAATCTACGAGAAAATTCGACTAAGGCCTTTAAGGCGAGAGTCGTAGTACTACGATTTATCTTGACTGTTAGTTTTTTTTAAATATTTCTTGTAGTTTTAAGAGTTCAAATAAACTTTTTTTTAAAGTCTTTTTTTAAGACGGAGCGGTCGCCGCGTTATTAAATTATTATAACAGATCATAATGACAGCTAGGTAACAGTAGACAGTTACAATGGATTATTGTCATTGGTCAAAAATCACACCAACAATGTTTTAAGCGTGTGATTGGTTTATATTGTTTCGTGCAGCTGGTTGACATTAGAAATTTTACACGTACTTTCTTATTACAGCCTTAAGACGAGCATTTTTAGTTCATATGTTGATGGAAATTATTTAAAATTATTTTGCTTATAATTGTCATCGAACCAAAGCCGAAGCGACCACACGTATCCTGATGATGTCACGTGAAGTGGCGAAACGCGTCGAGACAAGTTATTGAATGTTGGTGGAGGTCATTATTTTCCTTCATCGACCGAATGTAGCGGGAATTATAAGCAAAATAATTTCCTTTAATATGGATTTCCGCAAAGTAACGTCTGAAACAACCAATTATATGTTGATCTCAAATGAATGGCAGCCCTATATTAAAAATGTGGAGTCGCAACAACGAATGCAGAAAGAACTTTTGTCTGCGAACAAAGCATGCAGCAGTCTGTGACAAATATATATATGTATATGTAGTTATTTTCTTTATTACATACACACACATGTACCTGTATACAGTTTTTCCAATACTCGGAGGCTTTCAAAATATTTTTCGTAGTTTTGGATAGTTTTTTTCAAGATTAGATTTCTTGGTATTAAGATAGGTTCTTTTATTATGAAATAAAACAATAATACACAATAATGTAATTTATTTTAGAATCTACGAGAAAATTCGACTAAGGTTCATTTTAACATGGAAACAAAACCGCCTGTAGTATATCGGGATTATTATTAGACAGACTGGGTAAGTCCAAATAAGTTATGCTTAAAGGACACCTATAGACAGCGAGGTACAGTCGGCCATATGAAGCGTCATCACCTCAGCGCAACATGGTCGACTGTATACCCAAGGTAGCTTCGAAATGGCGTATGCAGAGAAGAAGCTACAAGAAACTCTCACAATCGTTGCCATCATATCTACTATTAAATCAGGGACAAAGGGCTATGGCTCTACAGGCGTCACCTGATAATTGTGCTAATTAATAAAACAATACAATTAAACTTAATTAAAAATTAGAGATGTGCCGATTATGACTTTGGCCGACTAGCCGACTAGCCGATTAGTCGGTTGTAAATAAGGCGACTAGTCGGCCGACTAATCGGCCAAGCCGACTACGGTTTAGGGGATTCCCGTGACTTTTTGTTTATAGCTGATTCGCTGCAATTTCAGTCACTACTGACATGTGGACAAATATAAATAACAAAGAAAGTTTTTTGAGTTTTACAGCTCACTAGTTAGACGATAGTTTCAAATATCATCACGCAGTATTGCAATTTATGACATTAAATATTGTGTTGATTTGTTTTTTAACTAAGATACTAATCTTGTTTGATAAATGTCATCAATATGTTTTCTTTACAAGGAAGTAACACATACATTTTATTGAGAAATAGACACAAAGTAACAAGCCGGATAGTCGGCGCTTTTTGCCGATTAGTCGGCCACTAGTCAGAACATCTCTATTAAAAATCTTAAAATACAATAAATACATATATTTTATATATAACTAATTGAGATCAATGTCAAATTAAAAATGACCACAATGTTTAAATATCAGAAACCATTAGTACTGGACTTTGAGATAATGAACGCGTGAAGTCTATTTTGCACTTGGCTTTCCTATAACACTCTATGTTCGAGCAGCAGACTAGCATTCGTAATTAATCATTAATGTATATAGTTTTCTTCAGATGTCTAACACAACTATTAGGTTAATAAACTTAGCTGTTACAGTAATACCCCCCTTTACGCGACCCCGTTATGCGCGGTTTCACTATATGTTAACACGAAATTCAAATTTATTATTAAATTACGCGAAAGAGTGCGTATAAACATAATGTAGTCATCAACTTCTCTATGGTCGCGGGAATTTCAGTTAACGCGATTTTTTCCGGAACGTATGCCACGTGTAAAACTGTATTTCTCTAGTCTAGTGTAGTTATTACTTTCATGTTGTGGTTTGTTAACTGTTTGTTTGTGTGTGTCTATATAAATAACTAAGACTGTTCTAACTCATGATTTCTGATGGGACATTGTAATACATCAGAATACTAATAAGTTTAATTCTTCGCCTTCCCTTTAACTTCCAGACCTTCCAACTCCGCCATGTTGGTCACCTCGATCTCGTGGAGATGTCTACCAGCGAAGTGGATGAAATGCGGCTTTGGGCTTTCAGCTGATCGCTTGCGCACTATAATATTATACATAAAATATATTATCTTCAATTATTACTTTTATAATTATGTTAATATATGGCTTCTACCCCCGGCTTCGCTCGCGTTTAAGTCATTAAACAAGTATCAGAGATCATTTCAATAGAAATGAATCAATATGATTCCGAACAGCTGAAACTATAGTCAGTTGGAAACTGTAGTAAAATATTGAGTATAGTCCTATTGAAATGATATCTGATACTTATTTAATGACTTAAATGCGAGCGATAAAAGCTTTATTACTTACAAAACGGATTCATTCCAGTGAGCAGGTAGAGCGGCTTCTCGTTGCATTCATGGACCATCTCCTGCGCCAGGATCGCCCAGCGGTCGGTGGCGGTCGCATACAGGGTCGAGCGCACGCGGGACACTGTGAACGGCTCGTGGCGGGAGATTTGAGACATGAATGCGTGCGGGGGTAGCATCAGCCGAGGGTCCATGTCCAAGAAGAAACAACGAACTGCTGAAATAATACCTGTACACGAACAATTATTATGCAACTTCTTCTCGTCATCTACCTTTCTGAAATCTCGTAGATGCCAACTATGCGCAAGAGCCTAAAAAGCCTATGTGAAATAAACATTTGTGATTTCATTTTAAATTACTATTGCATATTTGTGGATTTGTGAAACAAAAAATATCAAAGAATCACATGAAAATTTATTTCTTCTTCTTTTTCTTTCAGATATCTATTAAAGACAATGCTGCCAATGTCATATATTCGGACAACAGTCCAATAAGAAATTATAAAATTTTAATATGCACATAAACGTTCATGTCAAAATAAAAACAATAGAAATGCTATCACCAGAAATGTTAAACTTCCAGTCGTGGATGAACTTATCCCCCACCCCGTTGCCATTGTCCACATAAATCTTCTCCACATCGTCTTCGATCTCCAATTGCTCGTTCAGGTATTTCGCCATAGAGTCATTATCAGCATCTTCCAGAGTAGTAACGATCTGTGAACAAATACCTATATATAAACTTGCTTCTCGTTGTACACATTATTGCGATTTGTTTCCAGATTTATTGGGCAAATTGATTTTATCACAATTAATTATTCTTACCTGAAAATTGCCAGCATTAAATGGAGTCAGACGGAAATCAATATGTCTCTCCTCCTGAAATAAATACACTATTAATTAGTCTATGAATAAAAATAGTCATTAATTTGTTTAATTATTTGAAATAAAATGTAATTAATTAAAGGAAATTATTTAAAATTATTTTGCTTATAATTCCCGCTACATTAGGTCAATGAAGGAGAATAACCTTCACCAACATTCAATAACTTGTCTCGACGCGTTTCACGTGGCATCGTCAGGATACGCGTGGTCGCTTCGGCTTCACTTCGACGACATATTAATTAACAAAATTACAGGAACTCACCATGGTATCGTCGACAGGAATTGAGCAGTACCCTTGGTATTTCGTGGAGTACTGTCTCCAGCCATTGTTGCAGTAGAGCAACAGCCCAAGAGTTATCATCACGATCATCATAGTGAGGGAAACCAGGACCGTCATGTGAGCGAGCCTACCCAGTGGCTTCTGGTCTGGGCAATAATGGTCATGGATCTCGACATGCTCCTGGGGAAAAATATAAAGTCACTGTCGCTATGGTCTCTGCCTGCCTCCGGAAGACAGGGCGTGATGTATAAATAAATATTTGTAAGTGGATTTCTTAATTAAAAATGCACTCAATCAATGTGCATTCTCGAGGAGAAGTGATCGGCGTTCCATGCTGTCTGTCTACCCATGTAAAAGTAAGTGTAAGTTGACATAAAGACATTATTATTTGCATCGAACTTTATGATTTATGATAAGTTATTATACACATCATGTAATATTAAAAGATGACACAAAAGCTATACTCTAAAACGCGCATGCTTGCATTTATTGATTAGTTTCTGCGGCACGAAAGGCTACAAGCCGTATGCAAACGCCGTATTGTTATGAATTTCAGAACGCTCATTTATATGTAAACACAATGTAAATAGCAATAATATGTTAAAAACATCCAATTCCGTATTTATCAACGCCATCTATGTGTTGCGACGCGAATTATATCTCAAACTATAAGCGCATATAAACAAAAGGGGCTTAAAATTAACTCAGTTATTCATTTATAATACTGATTGAAATAATAAATATATGTTTAAATTTTAATGAAAATTACAATAATAGTAAGTAGATATAGCAAAAATAGGTCAACCGCTGCGTTATATCTGTAATAATTCTACAAATAGCAATACTTAATGGTTTGTTTTCGCATAAAAAGCATTTTAATTATTCTGCTACAACTGTTTGTGTATATAGATGTAAAGGATCGAAAGTATACCTCATCACATATGTGGTCATCGACCAAAGGGGTCTTGATCACATCGGGCTTCTTCAACGACGGCTTCAAAATCACAGTCATATTTAATCCACTTGGAATTCAAAATTCCAATTTAAATCTCCTACGTCGTAGCCTTAAAACAGCCTCCGCTACGCCTCTGCTACGCTACGTAGAAAGACAAAGAGGAAGTGGTCGATAAAATTAATACTTGTTGCCAATTAATCATTATTTCTCTAAAAATATACACCTAATTATATTAAATACTAAATATAAATTAAATATTTGTTAAATACTTATTTATTACGTGAATTGTTTAAACATTCTAAAATATTTTATATTTTTTAAATGTAGTAACTTTTCTCAAAGTTGTCAGGAGAAATAAAAGATCTCGTTTCACTTTTAATAATTCAATATTTATTTCTCTTTTAAAAAGTATAGAATAGTATATGATAAAATAGAATATTCTTATTATTTTCATAATTCAAATACTATTTAATATAAACCAGAATGTATTTAAATAAGTTAGTTGTGTTGGTTATTTGAGGGCGTAACGGTCGACTTGATGGCAATTCTCGTGGAATGACAGCAAACCTGTTTATAATCTATGGATTAAAAAGAATAAAGGAACCACTAGAAAATTCGGAGCAGAGAACGGACAATAAACTCGCGGTGTGGAGTAATCGTGATTCATAAAGGCTAATAGTTTCGTTTTCGTAAAACGATGCGTTATTAGTTATCGTTCGTATATTTTTAAGTTCGTTGTCCGTTTCGTATCGTAATTACCACGTTTTGCACGACCGCTCGCGTACATACCGATAAAATGGCGACCGACCAAGTGAAGACCCGCATGCAAGTGTTCAAGAACACAGGAAAGGATGTCGACGTAAGTATATTCATTCTCCTGTTCGATGACCGAACTGCCGAATGACATGACGCGTCACCTTTACAGGAGATGCGCAGACGGCGCAATGAAGTAACGATCGAGCTGCGCAAGAACAAGCGCGAAGAGACGCTGCAAAAGAGGCGCAACGTGCCCATCAATGACTCTACCGACGAGGAGGAAAATGAACGCGCACTCGCTTTGGTCGACCTGGGCTCGCTCGTGGCCAGCGCCGCTAATGCACACACCCCGGACGTGCAGCTGGCCGCCGTACAACAATGTCGGAAGCTGCTCTCGTCCGACAAGAACCCGCCCATCGACGAACTCATTGCAGCTGGAGTCCTGCCTGTGTTGGTGCAATGTTTAGCTCGTGCGGACAGTCACACGCTGCAGTTTGAGGCGGCATGGGCACTTACCAATATTGCTTCTGGCACTTCTCAGCAGACCAACAAAGTTGTCACAGCAGGGGCGGTGCCTCTGTTTCTGCAGCTGCTGATGTCTCCACATGAGAATGTGTGTGAGCAGGCTGTATGGGCACTCGGAAACATAATTGGTGATGGGCCTTCCCTCCGTGACTACGTCATAGAGCAGGGTGTAGTGCCGCCGTTACTGGCCTTCATCAAGCCCAACATCCCCATCTCATTCCTGCGCAATGTCACATGGGTCATTGTGAACCTCTGCCGCAGCAAAGACCCTCCTCCTCCCGTGAAGACCACACAGGAGATACTGCCTGCCCTGAACGCTCTCATCACACATGTTGACAACAACGTAAGATTAATCTGTGTGTAATATGTCGCTCTACGTGTTAACATTGATTCATGTGAAGGTATTCCTTTCAGATTTTAATAGACACCGTGTGGGCAATCAGTTATCTCACGGATGGTGGCAATGATCAGATACAAATGGTGGTAGACTCTGGTATAGTTCCCAAACTTATACCACTTTTATCCCATAAAGAGGTGAAACTTCAAACGGCAGCTCTCCGGGCAGTTGGTAATATTGTGACCGGAACTGATGAACAAACACAAATCGTCCTAAATTGTGATGCTCTCTCACATTTGCCAGCATTGTTGACACATCAGGTGAATATTCTTATCTATACTAATATATAAAGAGAAAACATTTGATTGTTTGTTTGTATGTATTGAATAGGCTCCGAAATTACTGGACCGATTTGAATAATTCTTTTACCATTAGAATCCTACATTATCCCTGATGAATATAGGCTATAGAATATTTTCATAAACCCTGCGGAAATTATTGACAGTAGAGCAAAGTAATGTACAACAGTTTTATAGAAGACATTAATATCTACAAAAAAAGTATCCGATACTGTATGTCTAACTATTACAGTTATGTCACAATAACTACTATTTTATGTTAAAATTTAAACTTCATAGTACTTTATATCTTCATTACTATGCGAACGAAGTCGGGGGCAACAGCTAGTTAATAATATTTATGCCATTATATAGGTGTCAAAACCATTCATTCAATTGATATAATATAATCAATTGAATTGATAGTACAACATTTAATTCTCAGATTCTTTCAACAATATAATGAATGTAATTTGACATTGCAGAAAGAGAAAATATGTAAAGAAGCAGTTTGGTTCTTATCGAATATCACGGCCGGCAACAAACAACAAGTGCAGGCTGTAATAGATGCGGGATTACTGCCAAAAATAGTCCACAATCTGAGCAAAGGAGAGTTCCCCACACAGAAGGAGGCTGCATGGGCCATCTCTAATCTAAGTATAAGCGGGTCTCGGGAACAAGTGGCTGCTCTCATTAACTGCGGAGTCATCCCTCCGTTCTGCAATCTACTTGCTTGTCAAGATCCACAAGTTATCAATGTACGATTCGGTTCATGTAACTCTTAATAAATATTAACACTATTCAATATAATTGGTTGTTTCATGCGTTACTTTGTGAAAATCCATTTTAAAGGAAATTATTTTGCTTATAATTCCCGCTACTTTAGGTCGATGAAGGAAAATAACCTCCACCAACATTCAATAACTTATCTCGACACGTTTCGCTACTTCGCGTATTCTGATAATGCCACTTGAAGTGGGGAAACGCGTCTAGACAAGTTATTGTAAGTTGGTGGAGGTTATTTTCCTTCATCGACCTAAAGTAGCGGGAATTATAAGCAAAACAATTTAAAATAATTTCCTTTAACCACTATTCTATATTTAAAGCTGTTATAATGATAATTGCAGGTTGTCCTTGATGGTTTGAGTCATATGCTGAAGTCTGCTGGTGATAATGTGGACAAGGTGGCGGCCCTGATTGAGGAGTGCGGGGGACTGGACAAGATCGAGAGCCTGCAGAGTCATGATAATATGGATATTTATAGAATTGCTTATGAAATCATTGAGCAATACTTTGCTGATGAGGTTTGTATGTTGTATACTTAGGTACTAGCTTTAAGGATGCTGTAAATTAAGCAGAAACGTACGTACAGCTATAATTAGCTAGAAAACTAGTTGCGTTTCTGGATCAGGGGGGCTACTCAGGCGCACTTCGGACGAAAATACGGACGTTTCCTCCTCAGGAACACTTACGAAATCATTCACAAAATTACGAATTAGACAGCGACGTCACGATGGATAGGCCACACAATGCTTATTTTATGGACATTTGACAGGACTTTTTACGAGCTTATGTGTCAAAACTCATATAAACTATACAAGTGACGGCCGTATTACGAAACTTCGGGTACGCCTGAGTAGCCCCCCAGCTTGGAAGCAGCCGGGATAACGAGAGGAGTGTGCCCTGTTAATTTGGACAGAGCACATTCGTCTCCTCA
Organism: Tineola bisselliella; assembly: GCA_028551675.1. Lineage (NCBI taxonomy): Eukaryota > Metazoa > Arthropoda > Insecta > Lepidoptera > Tineidae > Tineola > Tineola bisselliella. The sequence goes on along the minus strand of JAPWLS010001495.1, from coordinate 20,586 downwards.
AGCCGGCTGTCTGTGGTAACAGTTGTCTCCACTCATGGACTGCACTCTAGCTTAACATCAGGTGGAGTGTGGTCATATGCTGGGTTTTCAATAAAAAAATTAATGATTAAATGGACCCACACTGGAAGGGGCAAACACCCACATCATGTTGATGAACTAGGCGCACGAACCAAACTGTTTAAAAGTTTCTTATGCCGCTCAATTAAGATGTGGAATGCTTTGCCTTGCCATGTGTTTTCCCAATTTTATAATTTAGGATCCTTCAAGCGAAGCGTGAAGAGGCATGTACTGGGGCTGGCATAGTGATGATGACTGGAAATACTTGGTTTTCGGTCCAGTGCAGCTTTACATCAGGCCACTGGAGGTCACATGTCATGTCCAATAATAATAATCAAAAAACCTGTATGTGAAGTTTTATCATAATTATAAGATAGTTTTCGTCCGAAGATATTGGCATTTATTTACCTTGTCTTATGTCAATTTCAAGGACGAAAACTTGAGTATAATTGGTAAATTTCTTTTCGTTTTGAAATTACCATGGGTTCTAAGTACAAGACTCAGATGGGCCTATGTGAAGCAAAAATTATTCAGTTTGTTATTATCAATGTGTTTTTAAGAAAAGAAAGCTTTATGTGATATGTAAAACAATTGTGTGTTGATAATGGGACGAATTGTTCACAGGACGATGACGCCACACTAGTTCCAGCAGCTGCAGACGGCACTTTCAAGTTCCAGCCGACGCAGCAGCAACACGAGCCATTTGATTTCTGAAAGCACGCCATTTCCCTATATTGTATATGAGGATAGACATCATGTATTGCAATTACACTAATAAACACACCAGTTGATTGTCCTTTTATTAATTGTCATACAGCAAATTTGGGAAGGTGATAGCTTTGTTTGTGTTACTATAGTGAAGTGCGTTTGAAGTCTATTCTTATGTAATATTGCATTTTAAGGTATACTCTTTAAGTTAACATCGGATAGAGCACATAAGGTTTATTTAGCATTGTTTGGACTACAGTCCATTCTTATATTAAATTTGTTCTTATGAAATGTTAACCTTAGTCACTCCAAATATTTAACTTCTGGTTATGTGACAAATGTGTTTGATGTCATCGACTCATCTAATTTTTCTATATTTATTAAAGTGTATGCTGGAAGTTGATAATAGAAAATAAACTCGGGGCTTTGAAATTTTAGATTTGTTCACTGGTCAGTCTTTGGTGGTGATGGGCTGGACCCCTTTGTGTAATATCTTCGAAAACAATGTTCGTAGGCTGATGCAGATCTTCCATTTCGTAGTGGCTGGTAAAAATTGAAACTGAGGCTACATATGTCCACTATTGCGTTTAATAAATGGGGTTAGTGATCATCTCAGTTACAGTGTAAATATTCTTTGTAATACTATTACTATATTGCGGCCCTGATTGGGGGTAATTGTTCAGTTGTTAAGCATTTTCATGTGATTTTAAAAGTTGTAGACATTGTTAAATTCTCGTCGATGTTAAGTTTTAATATGATTGTATTGAAAATACTCTAAATGTATTGGTGTTTGTTAGAGATGCGCCGAATATTCGTTCACTATTTGTATTCAGCCAAATTATTAGGTTCAGGTATTTTTGTTTTCTTGGCGACATGATACGGTATAGAACTAAAACTTCTTATTAGGTTTATGTTATATTGTAAGTCAAAGAATGTGTTGAATAAAGCAACTAAATTACAAAATTTTTAATGAACACCTAAGTGTCAATAATAGACACTATAAGAAATATATAGAGATCAGAGTGTTACTGTGGGGAATCACTTCAGAAATTGATCTAGCCAGCAGCGACATTTTAGAACCTATGGGCTTATCACGAATTTTAGTGTGGCTTTCGAACCGAGTTCTCTTCAAGCGATTTGTATGGAAATTTGAGCAGCGCCACCGCGTGCGGATTTGGAACTACAATATTTTAGATACTTTTTGTTAATTTTCGAACGTCCATGATCCCGATTGCTAACGGATCTGTTTTACTTGTGACAGCTCGATTCGAAAGCCAGACTAAATTCGTGATAAGCCCACTGTTTGCGCGGAAAATAATGAAATGATAAACGGGTTAATTCGGCCGGATATCCGGTTCGGTAAAGGTTAAACCGGATAGTGTTCGGTGAAGCCACTATTCGGCGCATCTCTAGTGTTTATGAAAATAACATGAGAATGGTTTTCATTCGTTTTGGCTCACAAATGCATACAAGTCATTTAATTATTGCTTTGTCAAGTAACGCTTTTTCATGTCTATTGTTTCGTTTGCTCTGTTAGTCTTCATCATTCAGCCATTTATAAATCACAGTCATTATTTTTGTATACTTTGAAATATTGTAAGTTTGAAAATAAATACAGTCCAACTTTATTATGTTTTTTATTAAATGCAAGGTAACACGACTATGTTACGTGGATCATCTTTGTTCTGGTCCTCGGATTTCTGTAACACGGGTGGTAAGGCATTAAAAATGTATTGATTGAGGTTATTTTTTGTATAAACTTATACTTACGATTTGTTTCGCATATTCGCAGGCGTAGCACCTATAATTGCCCAACGGTAGCTGATATATCTCGGAATAACAGTTCATTTTATCACTTTCCATGTCTGAATACATCCCTATTTTCTGTGGAAATCTGTACCAATACAAAATTACAATGAGTTTATGCGCAAAACAAATTCGTTGTTTTTGTAATTTCTAGTGTTAGATTTGCTATTACTTAGGCAATGGTTTCGACCAGTGGTTGTCCAGGCGGTTCACTTTCATGATGGCACGCAACCGCTGGAGCATGCTGAAGTTGTCACTTTCAATTTTGGCTTTTCTATCAGACTCTTTTTGATTTTTCTTTAACTTTACGGTGACGTGAGGTCGCGGAGGAGGAGGCGCATCATCAATGGCCGGCAGAGCTAGTTTTACCTGAACAAATTTGCGGATGCACTATATCTGAGGTTATTTAACAAAAAAAGAGAAATTATCTTACTTTATGTCTGTGATCGTTGTATCGCCTATCACGCCAGGGTTGTTGCAGCAACTTGTCTCTTCGAGATAACATTGTACACACGGCCGATGACACGAGACACAGTTTATATGGAGCTTTGTGAAGTCGATACTGTTGCTAGGCGTCTGGGTTACAGCCGTCGTAACGACTTACAGGGAGTAAAGCATTATAATTTACAAATTAAGTAATAAATCTTGAATTTTGTACTGTTTATGTATTAAATAAAAGAAAAAGAGATAAACAACAATTGTTTATTGTATTAAATGTGTACAATGTCAGCTGCAGCTACAATTTGAAGTTATAGCACATAATTGCCTAAATACCTACATAATTTTTTACAGAGCGATTATTTGAATGTATAACAATAACCATCGTAGTCACGAACACAATTCTTATTCTAATCCAAACAATGAAGCGACAGAGAAGATCAACTAAGCGGGAATGCCGTTCTTCTACCCTGGTATCATCTTGCAAAGGTGTCTCAGCTGCATGATCTTGATGTCATCTGCGCCGAATTTGACCACCCCTTCCTGGTTCTCTATCGATATGAGATGACCAACGGCGTCTCTGTCTTCGCCCGCTATGACCTTGACGCGATCGTCCCTTTGAGGAAGCACGGGCTCTAACGTGGATGCCGGCAGAGTCAACACGCGATCTTCGGCGGGCAGCCACACTGACACACCCGCGCCAGCGACACCGCGCACTACGCCCACCCCGGCGTCACGTACGCGCACCTCCAGCTCTGGTGAGGCCCAGTCCGCCCCACCTGGCATGGGACTGCACACGCTGCCACTACCTGCTGGAGAGTATGGAGAGGGCGAAGCACGATATGGAGAATATGTATGGTCAGAGCCGTACATGGTACCCGGTGTCGCAGGAGTGGCCGGAGTAGCAGGAGCGCCAGGGGTGAGAGGTGCGTGTGAGTCGTCACGGGCTGGTGTCGCAGCGCCAGCGGGATCCCACGCGCCGTGCGCTGGAGTGCGCCCGCCGTCGTGCGCGGGTGTGGATCCGCCCACGCCTCCATAGTGGGGGGTGCGTCCACCGGCGTCATATATAGGCGTCTGTCCACCGTGCATGGGAGTCTTCATACCCATATGATAACTGGGCGTGTGTGCAGGTGTACGAGCGGGTGTCCTTCCAGGCGTAAGCAGCGGTCGTCCACTACCCTGTCCTGCACCTTGTCCCGCTCCTGCAATGTGCCCTCTGTCTACACTGATGGTCTGACATGCAGAATGCAGCTCCACACGGGCAGTGCTCGCAGTCGCGTCTCGCACGATTCCCACATTGCCCTTATAAGGCCCTCCAGTGATTTTTATAGTCTGTCCAATGAGATCTCTGTCCCTTGCGGGCCCACTCCCTCTTATTCCACCCCTCCTTCCCCCGCCACCTCCTCTCGCGGGATGAGGCGATTGTATTCGCGGTGACATGAACCCTAATGCCATTCCTGCGGCAGCTCCTGCAGTCTTGTTTCCACCAGCAAGTTGCAGATGTCTAGTCTTACATACAAAAATACCGCCATTATCGAGGTACATCCGAGACTGTAGGAATGCGAAATTCCGATAGAGATGTTTGATCTCTCCATTGCGTCCAGCATGCGGGCCGTCAATGACTTTCACAACATCCTTCTTTTGTATGTTATTGTGTTCGGAGTCGAGCGCCACCGTGAACCTGTTCTCCCTACGCTTTTGTAGAGCTTGCGGTTTACATTCAACCACCTTCCCTTGCATGCCCAGCACATGGAAGTTCTCCTTCTCCAGGCGCACGATGACGCCGACAGTCTGAGGATCCAGTTGCACCAGATCCCCCCATTGGAAGTGCCCTAGTGAATCCACTCCCGTAGCCATGTCAGAACATAACTGCAGATCTCGTGGTAATACCTCTAGTTCATGCATGGTAAGATCAGATACTAACACAGCTCTTGTGGGCTCCACCCTCACCACAAGTCCAGTATCGCCTTCATATCTACCTGCCAATACCTTCACATGATCACCTTGCTTGAAATATTTGCGCAGTTCATTGGGTTTGAACACTAAAGGGTCCTTCAGTGCATCGTGCTTTGGCATCACAGTAATCATTGAGCCATCAATCGCAATGATTCTGGCCTGCAAGTTGGCCAAATCACCAGACGACACCTCAACATTGTCTCCCATTGAGAATGAATGCAGACTGGTAGGATCATCCTTGGCAGGCGCCGCTAACTCTATGTCGATGCCTTCAGGCTGTTCTTCAAATCTCTCTAACTCTGTCAATGTCGGCTTCACACCCTCTGCTAATATTGCAGACATTGTAAAGTTTTTGTATAAAAATCCTTTTCTAGAATATCTGTTTCCTTCAAATATAAGGAAATCACCGTCAGAAGTGACTTCACCTCCGATGGCACGAATAGCTTCAGGGTCAAATGGCTTTGCTGCGGGACGACGCTTCTTCTTCCTCTTAGCAGCTTCAGTCTCACTTTGCACTGTCCTCAGTGCTCCTCTCAATCTTGTGTAATCGATTCTAGGTAATAACTTGAGATGTACTTGATTCTGAGCCAAATCAACATAATCTACTTGAGCTATGTCATCCTTATAGAGCCCTCTCTTGAGCCTCACCCATTGCTTTGGTTTTAGTCCTGATTGCTCCTTCACCACTCTCAACACATCCGTCATTTCCTTTATTGGCACCATGTCTTGCTTCCAAATGCCCATCCTGAGTGCACCTACTTTGTCTATAATTGCCTTCACATGTGTTTGCTTATATGCTTCGATGTAGATGTAACCTTTGACACCTTCTGGTGCAACAACCGACTTTATATGAAAAGGCTCATCTGATGATTGATAAGCTATAAATTTCCTCATCAACTGCAACACTGTTGCTTTCTCTTCACCTATTTTACACTTAATCATCCATAGGTTGGGGTCTTTGATGCCGGGAAGTAAAGTTTGCTGTGTAATTTCATCAGACATCTCCTCCCCACCTTCCCCAAAATGTCTCAAGGCTGCTGATTCATCTGCATATTTATTCCTTAAATATTCTTCTATTTCCTCTTCTTTTTGTGAGTCCCAGAGAGCACCACGTCTTCTACCTTCTATGTCACGCGCAGTAGGACCCATCTCATCCACTTCATTGCCAACAATACCCATTTCCTGGGCACCTTCCTCCCATTCATCATCTTCATCAACCTCATCATCCACCTGAAATAACGTACATTAATTATATCCCCATTATAATAGATATCAATTATAAATATTAATTAATAGCAGTACCTCAGCTTCGTCAATAATGAATCCTCCGTATCTGCTATCCTTCTTTCTCTTTTTCCTATGTCTGTCATCATCTTCATCTTCCTCATACTCCTCAGAATCCATTAAGTCTTCTCCTTCCGGCTCTTGTTCATCCTGGAAAACAAAATTTCAATCAATAATTTTACACTTTACATTTTCATATTATCGAAACTAACTTACCTCAACATCTTCATCTCCAGAGGCTTCTTTGGCTTCATCATCTCTGCCACGGCTCACATCAGATCCAGAACGACGCCTAAACAGAGATTATTGTGGTTTTTAATTTCAAATGCGAATCCAACGTCAGCATGAGTTATTTTTAAATTTAAATCACCTGGAACGGGATCGGCTGCGGGATATAGATCTCGAACGAGACCTAGAGATGCTTCGTGAGGGGCTCCGACTTATGGAACTCGAACGAGAGCGAGATTGGCCGCTTGAAACAGACCGCGACCGAGCGTTCCGACGAGACGCGACACTGCCTGCGTCCGACCCGCTACCAGAATAATTACTGCCCTCTGAATCAGACATCACGGTATCTCGAACACTTCACTCCATGTAAATTATCAAAATAATAAATTTTCTTGATGTAAATAGAAAACTGGGAGAACCAAAGACAATTTATAAGGACACGACACTTGACGCGACAGCAATCTGGCTGCGGTATACGATATTATACGCATGTTGCAACAAAATAAAATTAAATTTACACAATTTTTCACTGTTTAATCCAAACTACTTAAAATTAACTAAGTAATTACTCTGCGAATTGTCATTTAGTAATTGTTGTTTGAAATCAAATAACCTGCGCTCTGTTAAAAAAATATTCCGTATTTTTTTTATTAAGCCACGTCTCCTGCTCCTCTGTCTTCCAAACATTAGACAAAAACATCAAACATTGGGGCGTGGCCTACACAATGTTTTTGTTTTCCGTCGACCACGGAAAACAAAAAACATTGTCTATGAATACAAAAATGTATACGGCCACGCCCCAATGTTTCGATGTTTTTGTCTAATGTTTGGAAAACATAGGAGCAGGAGACGCGGCAATATAGAAACATTATACTCTAAAGAACGTTCCAATTTACGCAAAACTTACATGCGTCTCAAGTTAAAATTCTTTAAATTACAGCATATTACTTTTATTTTTTTATTATAATTATTCAATGCAATCAGTTATTATTACATTACTAAGTAATCTAATGTAATTTCCTTTATTTATAGTAAAATAATGAATTATGCCTAAAAGATAAATAGAAAAAAAGAAAAAGCTTTTGTCTATTGATTGGCTGCTGCTGCCCCACCGACTGATGAGAAATTTTCCTAAAAATACATTAATTGTAGCAAATTTTATAATATTTAACATAAAATATCATTCTGTAACATATAGTATATAAGAATATCGGTTTTGTAAACGGCGGTGTTTGTTTGACGGTGCATAACTTTCCGTCGCCTAAGTTCACGAATTAATTTCATTTGTCTACTTTCGACAATATATTCGCACGTCCCAAGTGAACAATAGTGTTGTTTTTGTTGTAAGTTGTAAAATAGTGGTAGGGCGTTCTACGTTGTGAAGTGTTCGGCCGTAATCTGTGTAATATGCACCAGTAAAAGGAGTGTCAGTAGGCGGCCCCAGTGAGGGTCATGTTGGAAACGCGGTCAGCTCGCGCCGCAGACTCGGTGTGGGCCAATAAACCTCTGCCGGCGCCTCACGCCATGGCCAACAGCAGGCACGGCAAGAATGCACAGGTAATTTACATATTGATTTGTCTGCATTGTCCTCTGAACTCAACAATAACTGCTTTGTTCAGGACGACTTATGCTACGTGGTTGCCAAATACGACTATGCAGCACAAGGTGGCCAGGAGTTAGATCTTCGCAAGAATGAGCGCTATCTTTTACTAGATGACTCTAAGCATTGGTGGAGAGTGCAGAACGCCCGTAGTCAATCGGGTTATGTGCCCAGTAACTATGTCAAGAAGGAAAAACCATCTCTCTTTGATAGGTAAGTGTTAGATAATTTTTAATATAAGTTTTGTTTTTCATGTAATTTTTTTTTTTAAATCTTTTTAAAAACTACTGTTTGCATACCTATACAAGAACTCATGATATTCCTTACATCACATTTATATCGTATGTATGACTGTATGTCTGTTTATGTATATGTATCTATGTAAATTATGTTACTGTTGTGTATGTTATAGCAATCTTATTTATGTACCCCTCCCTTCACATTTTTTTTTCTTAATAAATATTTAAAGGTTGGCTGGTAGAAAATGCTACCTAGCATTAAGCCCGCCTTGTACTGATGTACTAAGGTTTAAATAAATTTTTACTTTATTACACTATAGTATCAAGAAAAAAGTGAAAAAAGGTTCAGGGTCCAAGACCCTGCCTTCAAACAGCTCTCCGATAGCTGGTCCTGGGTCTCCAGAGAGTAGGCGCATAGCAGAGCCGAGTGAAGCAATTGGCTCCGCAGTAGTCAAATACAACTACCAAGCACAACAACCCGATGAACTGGCCCTCACCAAGGGAACTCGAATACTTATACTGGAGAAGAGTAATGATGGGTGGTGGCGAGGACAGTATCAAGGACACACTGGCTGGTAAGAGGACTAAGTGCTTGTATAGGTGCTACTGTAACCCACATTTGATCGTAATTGGGCTTGGCTTTAGTTGAGGACCCCAAAACTGTATGAATAACGAAAAGGTTAGGTTAAGTTAGTTAGACAACCGTCATAGCCCGTTATAAACTTGTCTTTTTTTAAAAAATTGGCACAATTTAGAAAAAAAAAACTACATTTTCACATTTAGTAAATCCTGGGGTCCTCAACTAAAGCGTAACCCGTAATTGTATTGCCAGGTTTCCATCTAACTACACCAGCGAGGAAGGTGATAATGAAGATCCTGTACATACATATGCGATGGCTGAAAATGTATTAGATATTGTCGTAAGTACATTGATATTCTACATATTTCCAAATGTACATCAGTGACAACGTAAGATGCGTCCACAGGTATGCCTCTACTCATTCACCTCTAGCAATGAACAAGAGTTGTCATTTGAGAAAGGAGATCGTCTGGAGATAGTAGAGAGACCTGCCTCCGATCCGGAATGGTTCAGAGCACGGGATCAGCGTGGGCGAGTGGGCTTGGTACCTAGGAACTATTTACAACAACTGGCCGACTTCCTATCACATCCCAGGTAAGGTGGAACAGAAAGAGAATCTACTAATACAGCCATTCTCAAAGTGGTGTTCCGCTGAACCCTAGGGCTAAAATACTGCAAAAAATACTTACCAAAGGGAGATTATAAGGTTACATCTAAATATTTCAACTAAATATTACATTGCAATATGATTATTCATAAATACATATAAATCAGTTTTTTATAATTATATTAAGGCTTTTTCTTCGCCAAAAAAGTTTGAGAACCGCTGTACTAGTATTTACTGTACTGTACATTACTTATTATATTTTAGTGAGAATGGTGGTACAAATTCGAGCGGTACTGGTGGTGGCACCAGCTCCTGTGTCGGCAGAGAGTGGTACTACGGTGCAATCTCGCGAACCCATTGTGACTCATTACTCAATATGCACGGCCATGATGGTGACTTCCTCATTAGAGACTCTGAAACTAATGTAATTACTACTTTTGGTCTTTTATCTAAGTAATCGATCCCACATATTAGGCATTACCTTGTCTGGGATCTTTGGATGCAAACCTTTTTGTACATCTTAACTATTTTAATAAATTATTATTAGTACAATAACTAATTATATAAAATTTCAATGTCGGCACTTTTTATATTGCAAAGTTTTTACTTACTTACTTTACCACTTCTAGGTGGGTGACTTCTCCGTATCCCTGAAGGCTCCGGGTCGCAACAAACATTTCCGAGTGCACGTGGAAGGTTCCTTGTATTGCATTGGGCAGCGGAAGTTTCCCGCGTTGGATCAGTTAGTGGCCCACTACCAACGGGCACCGATATACACAAACAAACAAGGAGAGAAACTATATCTCGTCAGACCCCTTCCGAGAGCGACGCCGCCATGTTAATTGCTTTCCCACTTTTATATTTCAAATGTAATGCAATTAGGCACACATTTTTTACTCTGCTACAATAAGTGACAATGTATAGAGGGAGGGAATTTAGATTATGTGCCTAATTAATTCTATGGATATTTTGTAATAGGGGGGCTACTCACGCATATCTTTTTTGAGTTTTGACATATAAGCCCTGTCAAATGGCAGAATAAGTGCTAAGTTGCCTATCTGTCGTGAAGTCACTGTCAAATAAGTAATTTCGTGAATGATTACATGTCCGTAAGTGGTCCTAAGTAGCCCCCCGAGAGCCATTTGTTTTTTACACATGAATTGTCAATTCCGTATGAAATTTCCAATTTAAGACTTTTTTTTGATAATGTATATCTTAATATTTAAGTCGGTAGCTTTCCTATATACAACGAAGGAATGCTTCTTTCATAGCTGCGTCACATATAGTTGAAAGATGGTGTAGATCTGCTGGAGTTGCTGCGTTGGTAGCAATCTGGAGTGGCGTTTTGTGTGAAGCTTTGATATTCTCGTCGTTTATGCTGAATCTATAGTTTATACAGCCGACTCTCGTTAATTCGAAACTCGAGGGACTTAAAATATTACGAATTATCGAGTGTTTGAAATATCAAATGGTTCGAATTTTTTTGATCAATTATTATTTATTAACTGCTATTCTTTATTGTGAATTAATTGATCTTTCGAAAGAACTCTGTTATGCTGGTTTGCTTCAAAGCACTTTGCTGCTGCTCACACTGCTCAATAACTTTTTCAAAGAGATTTACAATCTTTCTGTCTCTTTCTCTCTGCAGCTTTGAATTGTCGAGTGTTTGACGTCGATGGGTTCGAATTAATGCGTCGTTTTGTTACGTATTATTACCAAGTGCATAGAAATGTATGGATTTAGTTCGAAATATAAAGAGAATTTGTGGGGAACTCGTGGATTAACGAGAGTCAACTGTACTAAATATTAACGATCTGATATTCAAATGTCGTAACTGCGCCCATTGTGGGTAATCGTGCTTAGTCATTTTCTACTTATATGAATTGTAATCGATTATTTGTTTGGCAAATAGTAATAAGTGATTTCTTTTTATTCCATTTAATTCTCCTAATGTAGATTTTTTTATTAAACAACACTTGTATAGCAAATTATACCAAATAATGGCTTCAATTTTTATTATAATTAATTAATAACAATATTATCATATTTTATAGATTAGGTTAGTTTAATTTACCAAACTGGCAACACTGGCTTTATTGCATGCGGCTTAAGGAACAAATTACTACAACTATTGAAAAACATAAGCAACTGCTATTTGCTGGTTTCCATTGTCATATTATTATATACAGTGGTACCTCGACATACGAGTTTAATTCATTGTGTAACCTTGCTCGTATCTCAAAACACTCGTATACTGCTGCGAATGTAGATCGGGGCGCATGTTCCTCGTATCTCAAAGCAAAATATCGCTTGCTCGGCGGCTCGTATCTCAAAACACTCCTATATCGAGGTACCACTGTATATGGTTTAGAATAATCGCATATATATTGCATTTAATGTTTGGCATCGTGTGTCATAATTTGTTTCCTAAGTTCTGCTTACCCCTTCTACTGTCGTGAACGGTTGTCACTGTCGGAATATATGAAAGCTAGTTCGATGGTGGTTTCTGTTTTCGACTGATGTTACAACGAAATATTATGTTTTGTATGTGCTGTGGTGTGTTGTGTGCTTGATATATGTTTATATATTTATTAATGTAACACTTTCTTATTATAAATTGTGTGCCAAAAGTGTTTCTCGAACGTTCGATCACATATACATCGAATGTTACGCCAGAGTCAAAAGAAAGTTAATTGTAAAGACGTTGTAATATTTTGGGGCCGGCATAGTGATGACGACTGGAAATACTTGGACAGCTTTACATCAGGCCACTGGAGGTCACATGTCTTGTCCAATAATAATAAAAAAAGAAAGTATTTCGATTGTTTGTCGAAAATCGTATTTGAGCTTATTCTGAATGGACTTTGTTTTCTAACAACGTGAGTGAGGACTCAAGGAAGTGTCAAATGAATGTATAAATTGCATATATCGAGTTAATATGGGTGAGCATTGTCGGTGACATACTAGTCGTATTATTTTCGCATCACAATCGCTTATTTAAGGAGCTACGTCTGGCTGTTTAGCTCTATTCATGTTTATTACTCTAATTGTATATTTGGTTGTAATATGGGAGACAGCGGCAGCTATTTGTGTTGTGTAATATTATATTTGTAATAAATAGAAGCGTGCACGATAGTTTCAATGGAACTATTCTAATTCAGGATTATTAAATACTTAATGCATTGATACCTTTGCCTCTGTCAGTTTGACAGCTGTCATTGCGGAGTCCGCCATTTTGGTCGAGTTCCGCGAATTCGGAAATATTAGTTTATACTTAGCTTTTGTACTATAGATTATTTTTATATGTAGTTTCCAGTTTTTCACGGAGAAGCCAGCCATTATGATGTATTTGTATGCACTGATTGTAGAATTTTATACGAATATACGTAGATAACTTAGCAACGGTACTCTCTATGTATGTAATATTAATCGTAGCTGAAGACGCATTTATTTTTAACAATTCCATTATGATTCCGTTAAATTGATTTATTTTCTAATTGTTTTTGTATTGTCAAGAATTTGTTTTGTAGTTTGTGAAAGTTTTATTTGGGAAAACTGGCCTTGCGTTAACATGAAATGGCAGTTATAAATTGAAGATAATGTCTGAGAGGCTTTTGAGCGTCGTCTAAATGCTTCATGTTATGTAAAACTAACATTTTCATTCTGCGTTAATGACATTGCCAAAATTCAGAACAAATTACATTCCTAGTATCGGTGTTTTGCGTCAGGTATGTCTTTTTGATAGATGGTGTATGGAATACCTGATCTGATGGAGGAGTAAGTTGCGCAGGCAGCCCTTGGTTTTATGTCGTGTTGGGTACCAGAGAATATTGGCGTAAAACGAGGACTCTATGATCCCCGTACTATTAGCACTGCATATCTCAGTTCTAGTAAGCAGCGTGAATGTGTTTCTGTTTTCTTTATATACCTTTTTGCATTGCTCAAAATGATTATTTGTTTTCTGTAATCTTACGTTTAGATGTGTTTTGTATGTTTGTAATTTTAATTATACCATCGTGAAGCGCGTGTCTGTCTGTCTGTGCGTGTGTGTGTACCACACATATAAGCACACAGAGACATATATATAATAATAATTATTATTTATTTATTAATTTGCATATAAATCATGTGTTTTATTTATTATACTTCCCCATAATAAAACAAAAAATAATACACATTATAGACATTTATTTTGAATAAATAATACAAAATCGGTACAATAATTATTTAAAAATTATTGAATTGTAAAAAGTAGAACATGAAATGAGCAAAAATGTCTATGAATTTACAATTGAATATAATATATAGATGTCACTAACAGACAAATGGAATTTCACATAATAAAGACTAAACAATATAAGTAGTAGCATAGCTCGAAAAGTGCTGCAATATACAAAAATGCCCAATAATTAGCAAAAAAAGGGAGTATTTAAAACTAATTAACAAAAAAAGTACTTAACAGAACACGATCGTTGAAAGCCGAATGAATATCATTTGTGGGGAGAAATGCTCGCTCGGGTCACTTCACCAATAAACCCGCCTCGTAAATGCACAATGCTAAATTCACAACAGCGAGTCGTCTGTGCCGCGCCTAAGTACTAAAACTATTAACTAATTCTGCGATCAGATATATAAAAGTATATATCCCTACACATATATATGAAATTGCTACATGGAATTCGAACAAACTAAAATACACTAGGCCAAATATACAATAACATACACGAATCGGCGAAATCTCGCCAACAAACAATTATTATGATTCAAATAATAAATATACGAATAAAAACGTAGATTTTCTACAATATTATGCCATTACATTATAATTAAATGAAATATATCTAAATAAACCGATTTTACTTCCAGGCATCGCTGACCAATCATATAACTCAATAGTTTGTGTAAATTGAGATATGTCTTGCCTTTTATACAATTCCTAAGACATATCCTAATCTACACAAACTTGCAAATATCCACTGAAAGTAAATATTACATGATCAAACATTTCAGCTAAGAGACACCATTAGCATATTAAAATTGACATCTGCAATTATTAAATACAAAAACCGAGTTTATATCTCAATATCATCAGATCATCAGAAATATTTACAACCAAATTTGTGGTACATTTTTGGCATATATTCGATGCTAACATAATTTCAATCTGGTTCGAAGGGACGTCCTTCCGCAGCGTCCGACAGAACATAGCAACAAAACTGCCTTCCTATTAATTAGAGACCTTATCAATACACGTAGGAAACACCAACAATTGAGATTATTATAAATTTACATTATTATATATACAATTAGCCTATAACTGCGTCTAAAACATCCGTGACTACGTTCGGTAGAGTTGTGTCACTTGTCAAATATCGATATTTCTCATTCATCGCGTTGGCAAAATATCGATATGAACAGAGCGCATCACTACGTCATAACTTCGATTGTTATTGGCTGTAAGGGATAGAGCGCAGTCGCCGGCACCGAGGAGACACGGCCTCCGTTATGCTTACATTATTGTCCTATTATAACTTGCTTTAATAAATAGTTCGTTATGACGCCGTTTGTATGCCAGTGTTGCCAGGTTATCAAGTCACACACATGCCATTTTCCATATTCCTATTTAATAATACCAATGTGCTAGGCTGTGAAGAGTGTGTGCTGGCAACACCAAGCACTAGTGTTGCAATCAGGAGGCGTACATCCGTTTGATGTCCTCCTTGTACCTCTCCTGGATGTCCTTGCGCTTAATTTTGAACGCGGCGGTCACCAGCCCCATGTCGGGCGACCACACCTCCGTGCACAGTTTGACCGCGGCGGGGACCTCGAACTTCTCTAGTCCACACTTCCTGGCATGATCTGCCAACTCCCGCAACACCACTTGCTCACAGGCGGGCAGTTTGCACAGTTGTTCGTGAGGTAAGTTCGGCAATCCAGCCTTCTCTGCCAGTGCTTTCAGTGGCGCAGGATTGGGTACCACAAGAGCCACTGTGTATGTCTTAGTCGATTCACCATATACACAAATATTTTCAACAACTGGACATGTCTTCAATTCAGCTTCTACTTTGCCTAAGGACACATATTCACCGGCTTGCAGTTTCACCAGGTCCTTCTTGCGATCTGTCAATAACAAATCGGAGGCATAATTTGGATTGTGATTCAGTTTTAATTTGTCCTTAAAAGAGATCTATTAATAAATGTAACATACCGATAATTTTGATGCACCCATCAGGATGCAATTCCCCGATATCCCCTGATCTGAACCATCTTGTTCCATTTTCTTCTACAAATTCTTCACGAGACTTCTCAGCGTTGCGATAATATCCCTCAGCAACTGATGGACCACCGATGACAATCTCCCCCTACGCATAAATATTTGTTATTCATACATTTAATTTAATTACATAACTAGCTGTTGCCAGCGACTTCGTTCGCGTAGTAATGAAGATATAAAGTACTATGAAGTTTAAATTTTAACATGAAAAAGTAGTTATTGTGACATAATTGTAATAGTTAGACATATGGTATAGCACACTTTTTTGTAGGTATTGATGTCCTCTATAAAACTGTAGTACATCACTTTGCTCTATTGTCAATAATTTCCGCAATATAATGATTTTTTTTTGTATTTTGTGATGTTGAGTTACATTATTGAAGTTTTCATCCAGGTTTTTGAAAATATTCTATAGCCTATGTTCATCAGGGTAAATGTAGGATTCTAATGGTAAAACGATTTTTTTCAAATCGGTCCAGTAGTTTCTGAGTCTATTCAATACATACAAACAAACAATCAAATGTTTTCTCTTTATATATTAGTATAGATAATCAAAAACCTGTACCTGTGGGAAGGGTTGATTGGTAACTCTGTATCCACCCTCGCTCCAATCCATCAACCTGATGTCTGTGCCTGAAGTGGGTGCACCGACACGACCTGTAGACCTGTCATAATCAAAAGGTCAGTATTTGAAGTCCTAATTAACAAGTCACGTATCTGTGTGCGTATTCACCTGTCATATTGATCCATGACGGTTGCGCATGAGGTGGTTTCCGTGAGTCCGTATCCAGCGACAACATCGCAGCACAAACAAATCCGCACCTGGGTGTGAGTGTCTGGACTCAGCGGAGCACCTCCAGCTATCATCAGACGAACACGGCCTCCAAGCAACATGTTCATCTTACGGAATATCTGCATAAAGAGTCAATAATATAATTGGTTGTTTCAGGCGTTACTTTGCTGAAATCCATATTAAAAGAATTTATTTTACTTATAATTCCCGCTACATTAGGTCGTAGAAGGAAAATAACCTCCACCAACATTCAGTAACTTGTCTCGACGTGGCATCATCAGGATATGTAAGTGGCGAAACGCGTCGAAACAAATTACTGAATGTTGTAGCGGGAATTATAAGCAAAATAATGTCCTTTGAGTCCATAATGTCAATAATGAATTCTACAAGCAAACATGTACTCACGATCATATTGAGGAACGGCGTATCATAACCGCGTCGCATCCAAGTGGCTTTGTATGTATACGCCCATTTGAACAGCGCGTTAGCGAAAGGACCACTGCGAGACACTTTGTCGGTTATGCCTTTGCTTATGCGATCCATTATCAACTGAAAAACAAAATCTACTTCAAACTTGCATATTGTAATGTGTATTAGTATAAAATGCACTTACAGGTACAGTCGTGATGCAAGTAGGTTTTAGGATAGTGGCATCTCCCTGAGTTCCTTTCTTCACTTTACTGGAGGAATCCAACATCGTCAGAGGAGTCGAATAGCCAATCGGAACGCCTACAATACAAAACACATTTTAAATATATATTTATTTATAAAGCCTACCTACAAAATTACATTAGAACTACATATTACAAAAAGGACTACTATTATATAAACTAAATGAAATTTTAATTATAGGATAGGAGGGCATGCTCCAGATCAGCGGTTCTCAAACTTTTTTGGCGAAGGAAAAAGCCTTAATATAATTATAAAAAACTGATTTATATGTATTTATGAATAATCATATTGCAATGTAATATTTAGTTGGAATATTTAGATGTAACCTTATAATCTCCCTTTGGTAGGTATTTTTTGCAGTATTTTAGCCCAAGGGTTCTGCGGAACACACTTTGAGAATGGCTGCTCCAGATGATAAAGGGATAGATAACACTGCTAATATCGTAATCCTATAAAATTCCTTAGCCAGAGAGCTTATCACCACTCACCTCCAAGTAAGCACAATGTTTCAGCAAGCAATTCAAACACGTGCGCAAGTGGTAGGAATCCCATGAGTATGTCACCAGAGTATATCGGCACAGCATCAGCGAACGCTTTGAGTGTGGCCAGCATGTTTTGATGAGACAGTATGACCCCTTTGGGCACACCGGTAGAACCAGACGTGTACATTATAATAGCCGTGTCTTTTGGCGAAGGGAGGACGTTTTCTGGAAATTTAAATATAACAGTGACCAGTAATTCTTATTAGAAATCAACTGTTAAAGAATTGATATTTTTATTTATTTATTTACTTTTAGCAAATGGGCTCCAATAGAGCGCTTTTACTCGTCAATACAAATATAAATGAAATAAATTTATTAATTTAATAATTATCAATTTGATTTAGCTGTTGTATACTGACATTGTCCACTTACATACTAATGTCATAATAATATATAATAAATCTACTATGATGTAGAAGAATAGCTGCTGTATAGGGACTAGGGATTGCAATCCGGTCCGGCGGATCCAGCGTGTTTTTGGGCCTACCGGATCCGATAGGATCTGCCGGATCCGGTATCGGATCCGGTAAAGCAAACAAAAATGCGAAAAACTGTACTGTATGTATAGTACATCTCGATTCTGACATAATTGACATGACTCTAGACGGCGCAAGCGTCGTGGTTAAAGCTGGCACGTTAGTAGTAGTACCGTGCTATCATCAATTGTGTATCGCATACGGCATCCAGTTAGCTGTTGTCAAATTTTGTACCTTAAAAATCGGATAGAGAAGTTGATCCCGTGGAAAAGTCTTCTATTGAAATGGAGTGATGATGATAGTGAATACATGGACGAATTGGATGATGAGCAAGGTAGATAAGAAAAAGGGAAAGAATCACAACTTATTTCGGACTGCCCCGCACACGCTGGAACAGTCTTTTATCTATGGTTGGAAGATTTTATGATCTGAAGGTATGCATCAAAAAAGCTTTATTAGATATAAAATCTGATATAAAAGTTACAGACCACGATTGGTCAATATTTAAATTTAAATTAAGATTATGAAAAAAATCTTAAAAAAGTTGTAGTGACATCAGAAGCAGATTAGGGGATAGTACAATCAACACTATATGTTTTCTTAGATCGTTTTTTTTTGCAGACACAGAAATAACATTCACTTGCATTTTGCATTGCAAAATATAAATGCTTCTTGTTTTATCGTTTGTTAGGATTATGAATGACTGAAGTTGATTTTATAAATATAAATTTAAAAGAATGTTAAGTCTAGATTATTAATGTGTTATTATTACTTAAGTACTTTCACATACTCACAGCAATAAGTGAGACTGATTACTTTATTATTTAGAATAATTTCATAATTTCATTTAGTGCAAATTACAATTAATACCAAAAAATATAATTAAATGTTTATATTAAATGTTTATTATTATTATCAAAATTAAAGAGCACTAAACACTAGATGTAATATGATTTTATGAATTGATAATACAAACCAATACTGGACTTCTTTCCTTTGCCCAACACTTCTTTGTAGCCAATAATTCTGATTCCATCCTTGTAGCCAGCGGTGTCTGTCACCCTGAGCTGGTCTTCCATGTAGATGATGGTGTCCACTTTAGGTGTCTTCGGAAGGATCTTCTTGAACTTGGGCAACAGTTCGTGCGTTGTGATCACCGTGCTCACTTCAGTTTCATTTATGCCATGAGCTATAGCCTCATCCCCCAACGTTGCATAGATTGTTACGACTGTTGATTTAAAATAATCAATACATTAATATAGAATTGTTCCATACCAAATCCATAGATCAGGGGTCGGCAACCTGTGACCCATTTGGTAGTTTCAAATGACCCACTTCAGTTCAGAAAATTACTTATAAATGTGAGCAAATATTTTCACAAATGTAATTTATTTTAAGCAAAAACAGGAGTAGGTTAACTATTGAAAATTCAGATGCTTGTGTTCGACTTAAACCAGACTTGACTAAATTGACGTCACAAGTTCAACATCAGGGGAGCCATTGATATCGTAAATACACCTTTCTATTCCATTTCAGGACACTGTCCGTCAGCCAGCATTTTATATCACAGAAGAATTGTTTTTGTTTATCCAATCTGTTGTTCTCCTATTAACTCACCAGGTATGGATTGCTTGAAACATCCGTGCGCAGCGACCATCCATTCGGCGCGCGTTTCAGCAAACATGACAATGTTCTTCTTGGGCATGCATCCGTATTCGCGCAATCCGCATCCAAACCAACCAGCCTCGCGTTGCACCTCCGAAAAGGTCCGCCACTTGTACTCGCCCATGTTGAACTAGAAACCAGATATCACGTTAGGAACGAATGCAAGGTTTTATTTGTTAAATCCCTACTAATATTATAAATGTGAATGTGAGTTTGTTTGTTACGCAACAACTACTTAACCAATCATTATGAAACTTTGTACACATATTTTTGAAGGTACTACAAGTAACATAGGATACTTTTTATTTTAAAAAAATAAAATTATTTTTTACTATAGTTTCCAACTGACTATAGTTCTAGCTGTTTGGAATCATATTGATTCATTTCTATTGAAATGATCTCTAATACTTATTTAATGACTTAAATGCGAGCGAAGCCGCGGGTAGAAGCTAGTTATTTATATTATCAAATTCCTGTTCACCTTCTTGAAGAGTCTTCCATTGGGCTGCGGCTCGTCCTCCTCGCTGAGGAGCGTCCTTGTGCCCAAGCAAGGCTTGTCCTGCCAACGGGCAGACACCGCCCTTAGCATCTCCTCCATCGTGGTGACTTTGTCGCGAACCAGCTGCACGTGGAGGTCGCTCAGCGGTTGGATAGAGCGGAC
>JAPWLS010000298.1:0-16656 GCA_028551675.1 Tineola bisselliella | reverse complement strand
CCACGAACTAGGTACGGTAAATCGTTTATATAAACCAAAAACAAGAAAGGACCAAGGATTGAACCCTGTGGGACACCCATTTTAACCCTAGAGCCAGAAGATGTAGAACAATTTACAGCCACTCTTTGCGTCCTGTCGCTTAAATATGAATTGAGAAGCCCTAACGCATTATCTTTAATGCCATAGTAGCTTAATTTCCGAATAAGAGTCTCATGATCGACGCAATCAAACGCCTTGGATAGGTCACAGAAGATGCCAACAGCATCATGCGAGTCCTCCCAGGCATCAAATATATGTTTAATCAAAGCTACGCATCGGTCGTCGATCTACCTTTAGTAAACCCAAATTGTCGATCATGTAATAAACGATCACAATTAAAGTGAGACAACAACTGGTTTAAAATTATTTTTTCAAATATTTTACTAATTGCCGGTAAAACGGATATTGGCCTATAATTCGCGGGATCAGACTTACAGCCACTTTTAAACAATGGAATAACTTTACTAAATTTCATTAAATTGGGAAACGTACCCGCGTCGACACATCTATTGAAAATAACCGCTAAGTAATGCGCTATAGAGCCAATGATTGAATCTAAAATTCGTACAGAGATGCCCCAAATATCTTCTGTCTTTTTCATTTTCAACGATTTGAAAGCCTTTACAATACTATCCGGAGAAACATGAGAAAATTTAGGAAGAGTGATTGAGCATTCACTTACATTCGACTTCAAAAGTGATTCGGAAATAATAGGCGAGGAATCCAGGGATCGAGTAGTCTCAATCGGTATATTTGAGAAAAACTTCTCAAACTCAAGAGCTACGTCGTGATCCGATTCAATGGTTTTATCTCCTTTTTGTAGACTGAAATGAGAGTCGCGAAGCTGCACTTTACCTGTCTCTGTATTAATTACATTCCAAGTAACGTTGAAGTGCAACTTTCGTTTTAGGAGTAGGAAACTTTATGATAGCCTCAACACGACTTGGATCAACAATTATACCTTTGTTAGTTAAAATATACTCCAAATATTTAACAGGCTTAACATTGACTGTACATTTTTCTTTATTTAAATTCAAACCTTCATTAACTAACCGCCTTTTTTTTTTTTTTGACGAGGGAAAAATCCGTACGGATAACCTTCGCACTTAAAAGGCTCGTGCTAAGTTATGCAGGACTTAACTGTGGCCCGAGTACACAGCATCACCTACTAAAAACCCCCGGTGTACACCAGACCGCCATATGGAGGGGCGGTGGAACGCCAGGCACTCGTCGCAAGTCCGTTAAGCCTACCCCCAAAGCGGAGCAGGACATAAGCTCTCTGCCAGCGCACAGCGAGACCGGGTCCCACAAGCATCCCTCAAGTGCCCCATCCCACAAGAGGGAGCGGCAAGAGTCGGGTCCCACCGTGCTGATTTTGGTTCGCGCCGGGCACCTCAAGCTGGTGCCACCGGAACCCCCTATCCACCACCCGGGGACGCGCCCGATGGGAGATCAGCAACTCCAACAGTCCCTCCCGCAGGCAGGGACCACCGCTCGCAGTCCGAAGACCGCAAAGCCACGGGACCACAAAGCCACGGGACCACAAAGCCACGGGACCACAAAGCCACGGGTACCGCCTCAGGACACATAATACTTGTCGCTATTCTCCTTAATTATAACATCACGCATTTCAAAAAACGTGCCAAATTTGTGCGCATCTACCCCAGAACCTTTGGAACGCTTCCCTTCAATTAAACCGATCTTGCTCCCACTTCTCATACAAACTCTACTGAGAATCAATGTGCAATTTATGATTGGAAACATTTGAGTGGCGGCTTTTCCGGAGGGGAGATTTGAGGATATCCCGCGGTTTGTAGAACTTGTTTATGAATTATGAAATCCTTTACTACGACGATGGTTTCCGTTTACAACGTTCACGTTTACTAAAGGATAAATATGTATTTTAGTTATCCTATTATTTATTACGGGACCGACATAAATTGATTGTGTATAAATCGAGTGCGAAAAAAAAGTGTGGGACTAAAGACGCTTCCCTGGGGAACACCATAGAAGATGTCACAGATGGCACTAATTAATTAAGTAATCCTTAAATAACATGTGGGGTGTGCCTCTTATTCCGATTTTAAATTGTTTATTCAATAGGTCAGGAACAGAAACAGTGTAGAAAGCCTTAGCTAGATCCAGGAAAATCCCACCACATTTCCTCTGTCAATATGTAAACTGACTTCTTTAGTTGAAGCTAAGACGGCATCTTCTGTGGATATTCCATTTCTAAAGCCAAATTGATTGGGTGATAGTATATTATATTTGTGAATGTAAGTTTTTAAACATATGTTTATTAGTTTTTCTAATAATTTTGCAAAGATAGGCAAAACTGATATGGGTCTAAAGTTATACACGTCGTCTCTGTTCCCACCCTTAAACGTAGAAGTAACTATTGCTTTTTTGAAAATAGTTGGAAAGACACCACATTGAAAACATGTGTTAAGCGCAAAACGCAAAGCCCAGCGTTTTAAATCCGTTGTTGGCAATTTTATCGATGTGTACATGATATCTTAATTTACTGTCCAACGTAATACCTAGACCGCGTTTGCTGTCAACTACTTCAAGCACGCTGTCCAAGATAGGATACACTGGTGCATCCTTGTAAAGTGTTTTTCTTGAATAGCAAATAGCTTTGCATTTTGTAGTATTCAATTCCATGCCATTCCTGCTGCACCAATTAGCTGGCGCATCCAGATAGAATAATTTTAGATCGTCAGCAAACATATAGCATTTAGAATAAGATAGACAGGTATATCGTTGATAAATATATTGAAAAGTGTCGGGCCCTGATGGTAGCCTTGTGGAACTCTAGAGGGCGCATCAAAACGGTTGCACCCTTGTCCATCCATACAACAGAACTTTACTGGATAGATATGGATAAAACCACTGTAGGAGTTTTCCTGATATTCCCATATTGGACAGTTTTGTTATGAGTAAAGAGTGGTTCACCTTGTCAAAAGGTTTGTTGAAGTCGGTGTATATTGCGTCAACAGGGATATTGGGGTCTAGAAGATCAGTTATGTCTTCAATGAAATTCATGCTGCTCAGCCGAGATACATTGCTTGAACTGGGAACTTAGACCGGGACCCAGTAATTTTTCGAAAACTTTGGCGTATACAGGAATGATAGATATAGGTCTATAATTTGTGATGCTGCAGTTTCTACTGCTCTTAAATAGGGGCACGACCAGATACGTTTTCCACGCTTCAGGGAAGGTCGTAGAAACAAGTGAACTATTAAAAACCTGAGTGAGAGACTAAGCCAGGTAATCAGCGCAATTCACTAAAAATAAAGATGGGATATAATCCACCTCAGCGCCTTTGTATTTGTCAAGTTTTTTAAAGTGTTTTGTGAACTTGTGTGCAGGAAAATGATATGGTGCTCAGCGAGTTTACATTAATATCGTTCTCCTCATGAATAGGCAATGCTGACCTACTGAAAACTGAAGAAAAATGTTCAGTGAACAGATTACAGATTTCGGTTCCATCAGTCGCTACTTTCCCTCCAAGAAACATCTGATCCGGATATAAATTACCACTCTTTTTGTTTTTAATAAAGGACCAAGACACTTTTGGATCAGATTTTATAGATGTCTCAAGGCGTTTTAAATACTTATGATAGGAATTGGCTTGCATTCGTTTACAATTGTCTTTGAGTTCTGCGTAGTAGACAGCATCGCGTGGGTTGTTATACTTCTTCAATCTCATGCGCATTTTGTTTATTTCTTTTAACATAGTAATAAGTTTTTTGGTAAACCACAAAGGGTATTTGCGAGTATTGTTAGATATCCTAGGTCTAGGCACGTTTTTATTTATAATGTTGTAAACACGTACTAATATTATAAATGTGGATGTGCCGATCTTGCTCCCACTTCTCATACAATAGTGAATCATCTTGCGGTCACAAACCCTACTGAGATTCAATGTGTAATTTGTAGTTGGAAATAATAAATAGCTCAGTAAAGAAATATCTCCTTCTTTGAGTGGCGACTTTTCCAGAGGGGTGATTTGAGGATATCCCGCGGTTTGTAGAAGTTGTTTATGAATTATGAAATCCTTTGCCACGACGATGTATTATTGGTATAATTTAGCATAAACGATATAACAGTTTGTTGAATATTTTTCCTGTAATTCCGGACATTCGAAATTAAATTCGTCCAGAGAATTGATAGTGAAAGTTTGTTGCCCGCATTTTTCCACCGTGTCCTTAATTCACTGCTGCCACCATGTACTATAGTATTCGTATAACTTAATATAAATGATATAACAGTTCGATTTGCTAGCTTTATTGATAACTTTCACAATGATGTTACCCCTGGGAACGCACTTACCTCACTTGTATCACCACACTCCGCCTGATGTTAAGCTAGAGTGCGGACTGTGTAACAACTGTTACTACGGACATATGCCCGCGTGCAACAGTCGACTCCACCACTGTAGGAGTTTTCCTGATATTCCCATATTGGACAGTTTTGTTATGAGTAAAGAGTGGTTCACCTTGTCAAAAGGTTTGTTGAAGTCGGTGTATATTGCGTCAACAGGGATATTGGGGTCTAGAAGATCAGTTATGTCTTCAATGAAATTCATGCTGCTCAGCCGAGATACATTGCTTGAACTGGGAACTTAGACCGGGACCCAGTAATTTTTCGAAAACTTTGGCGTATACAGGAATGATAGATATAGGTCTATAATTTGTGATGCTGCAGTTTCTACTGCTCTTAAATAGGGGCACGACCAGATACGTTTTCCACGCTTCAGGGAAGGTCGTAGAAACAAGTGAACTATTAAAAACCTGAGTGAGAACCTAAGCCAGGTAATCAGCGCAATTCACTAAAAATAAAGATGGGATATAATCCACCTCAGCGCCTTTGTATTTGTCAAGTTTTTTAAAGTGTTTTGTGAACTTGTGTGCAGGAAAATGATATGGTGCTCAGCGAGTTTACATTAATATCGTTCTCCTCATGAATAGGCAATGCTGACCTACTGAAAACTGAAGAAAAATGTTCAGTGAACAGATTACAGATTTCGGTTCCATCAGTCGCTACTTTCCCTCCAAGAAACATCTGATCCGGATATAAATTACCACTCTTTTTGTTTTTAATAAAGGACCAAGACACTTTTGGATCAGATTTTATAGATGTCTCAAGGCGTTTTAAATACTTATGATAGGAATTGGCTTGCATTCGTTTACAATTGTCTTTGAGTTCTGCGTAGTAGACAGCATCGCGTGGGTTGTTATACTTCTTCAATCTCATGCGCATTTTGTTTATTTCTTTTAACATAGTAATAAGTTTTTTGATAAACCACAAAGGGTATTTGCGAGTATTGTTAGATATCCTAGGTCTAGGCACGTTTTTATTTATAATGCTGTAAATCCGTACTAATATTATAAATGTGAATGTGCCGATCTTGCTCCCACTTCTCATACAATAGTGAATCATCTTGCGGTCACAAACCCTACTAAGATTCAATGTGTAATTTATAGTTGGAAATAATAAATAGCTCAGTAAAGAAATATCTCCTTCTTTGAGTGGCGACTTTTCCAGAGGGGTGATTTGAGGATATCCCGCGGTTTGTAGAAGTTGTTTATGAATTATGAAATCCTTTGCCACGACGATGTATTATTGGTATAATTTAGCATAAACGATATAACAGTTTGTTGAATATTTTTCCTGTAATTCCGGACATTCGAAATTAAATTCGTCCAGAGAATTGATAGTGAAAGTTTGTTGCCCGCATTTTTCCACCGTGTCCTTAATTCACTGCTGCCACCATGTACTATAGTATTCGTATAACTTAATATAAATGATATAACAGTTCGATTTGCTAGCTTTATTGATAACTTTCACAATGATGTTACCCCTGGGAACGCACTTACCTCACTTGTATCACCACACTCCGCCTGATGTTAAGCTAGAGTGCGGACTGTGTAACAACTGTTACTACGGACATATGCCCGCGTGCAACAGTCGACTCCACCACTGTAGGAGTTTTCCTGATATTCCCATATTGGACAGTTTTGTTATGAGTAAAGAGTGGTTCACCTTGTCAAAAGGTTTGTTGAAGTCGGTGTATATTGCGTCAACAGGGATATTGGGGTCTAGAAGATCAGTTATGTCTTCAATGAAATTCATGCTGCTCAGCCGAGATACATTGCTTGAACTGGGAACTTAGACCGGGACCCAGTAATTTTTCGAAAACTTTGGCGTATACAGGAATGATAGATATAGGTCTATAATTTGTGATGCTGCAGTTTCTACTGCTCTTAAATAGGGGCACGACCAGATACGTTTTCCACGCTTCAGGGAAGGTCGTAGAAACAAGTGAACTATTAAAAACCTGAGTGAGAACCTAAGCCAGGTAATCAGCGCAATTCACTAAAAATAAAGATGGGATATAATCCACCTCAGCGCCTTTGTATTTGTCAAGTTTTTTAAAGTGTTTTGTGAACTTGTGTGCAGGAAAATGATATGGTGCTCAGCGAGTTTACATTAATATCGTTCTCCTCATGAATAGGCAATGCTGACCTACTGAAAACTGAAGAAAAATGTTCAGTGAACAGATTACAGATTTCGGTTCCATCAGTCGCTACTTTCCCTCCAAGAAACATCTGATCCGGATATAAATTACCACTCTTTTTGTTTTTAATAAAGGACCAAGACACTTTTGGATCAGATTTTATAGATGTCTCAAGGCGTTTTAAATACTTATGATAGGAATTGGCTTGCATTCGTTTACAATTGTCTTTGAGTTCTGCGTAGTAGACAGCATCGCGTGGGTTGTTATACTTCTTCAATCTCATGCGCATTTTGTTTATTTCTTTTAACATAGTAATAAGTTTTTTGGTAAACCACAAAGGGTATTTGCGAGTATTGTTAGATATCCTAGGTCTAGGCACGTTTTTATTTATAATGTTGTAAACACGTACTAATATTATAAATGTGGATGTGCCGATCTTGCTCCCACTTCTCATACAATAGTGAATCATCTTGCGGTCACAAACCCTACTGAGATTCAATGTGTAATTTGTAGTTGGAAATAATAAATAGCTCAGTAAAGAAATATCTCCTTCTTTGAGTGGCGACTTTTCCAGAGGGGTGATTTGAGGATATCCCGCGGTTTGTAGAAGTTGTTTATGAATTATGAAATCCTTTGCCACGACGATGTATTATTGGTATAATTTAGCATAAACGATATAACAGTTTGTTGAATATTTTTCCTGTAATTCCGGACATTCGAAATTAAATTCGTCCAGAGAATTGATAGTGAAAGTTTGTTGCCCGCATTTTTTCACCTTGTCCTTAATTCACCGCTGCCACCATGTACTGTAGTATTCGTATAACTTAATATAAATGATATAACAGTTCGATTTGCTAGCTTTATTGATAACTTTCACAATGATGTTACCCCTGGGAACGCACTTACCTCACTTGTATCACCACACTCCGCCTGATGTTAAGCTAGAGTGCGGACTGTGTAACAACTGTTACTACGGACATATGCCCGCGTGCAACAGTCGACTCCACCACTGTAGGAGTTTTCCTGATATTCCCATATTGGACAGTTTTGTTATGAGTAAAGAGTGGTTCACCTTGTCAAAAGGTTTGTTGAAGTCGGTGTATATTGCGTCAACAGGGATATTGGGGTCTAGAAGATCAGTTATGTCTTCAATGAAATTCATGCTGCTCAGCCGAGATACATTGCTTGAACTGGGAACTTAGACCGGGACCCAGTAATTTTTCGAAAACTTTGGCGTATACAGGAATGATAGATATAGGTCTATAATTTGTGATGCTGCAGTTTCTACTGCTCTTAAATAGGGGCACGACCAGATACGTTTTCCACGCTTCAGGGAAGGTCGTAGAAACAAGTGAACTATTAAAAACCTGAGTGAGAGACTAAGCCAGGTAATCAGCGCAATTCACTAAAAATAAAGATGGGATATAATCCACCTCAGCGCCTTTGTATTTGCCAAGTTTTTTAAAGTGTTTTGTGAACTTGTGTGCAGGAAAATGATATGGTGCTCAGCGAGTTTACATTAATATCGTTCTCCTCGTGAATAGGCAATGCTGACCTACTGAAAACTGAAGAAAAATGTTCAGTGAACAGATTACAGATTTCGGTTCCATCAGTCGCTACTTTCCCTCCAAGAAACATCTGATCCGGATATAAATTACCACTCTTTTTGTTTTTAATAAAGGACCAAGACACTTTTGGATCAGATTTTATAGATGTCTCAAGGCGTTTTAAATACTTATGATAGGAATTGGCTTGCATTCGTTTACAATTGTCTTTGAGTTCTGCGTAGTAGACAGCATCGCGTGGGTTGTTATACTTCTTCAATCTCATGCGCATTTTGTTTATTTCTTTTAACATAGTAATAAGTTTTTTGGTAAACCACAAAGGGTATTTGCGAGTATTGTTAGATATCCTAGGTCTAGGCACGTTTTTATTTATAATGTTGTAAACACGTACTAATATTATAAATGTGGATGTGCCGATCTTGCTCCCACTTCTCATACAATAGTGAATCATCTTGCGGTCACAAACCCTACTGAGATTCAATGTGTAATTTGTAGTTGGAAATAATAAATAGCTCAGTAAAGAAATATCTCCTTCTTTGAGTGGCGACTTTTCCAGAGGGGTGATTTGAGGATATCCCGCGGTTTGTAGAAGTTGTTTATGAATTATGAAATCCTTTGCCACGACGATGTATTATTGGTATAATTTAGCATAAACGATATAACAGTTTGTTGAATATTTTTCCTGTAATTCCGGACATTCGAAATTAAATTCGTCCAGAGAATTGATAGTGAAAGTTTGTTGCCCGCATTTTTCCACCGTGTCCTTAATTCACTGCTGCCACCATGTACTATAGTATTCGTATAACTTAATATAAATGATATAACAGTTCGATTTGCTAGCTTTATTGATAACTTTCACAATGATGTTACCCCTGGGAACGCACTTACCTCACTTGTATCACCACACTCCGCCTGATGTTAAGCTAGAGTGCGGACTGTGTAACAACTGTTACTACGGACATATGCCCGCGTGCAACAGTCGACTCCACTATGCCGGCTTGAGGAGACGAGCGTACTCTGTCTAAATTGACAGGGCACACTCCTCTCGTTGTCCCGGCTACTTGCAAGCTGATCCCGAAACGCGACTAGGTCACTTCACGGGTGTTCCGCTTGAAAGTGGTGGTACTTCCCCTGGACGGCAGACTGGGCTAATGCCATCATCAGTCTGCCTACCACTCTTAAAATATATATACATATATAGTGTTGCGTTTTGTGATTTACCCTCAATCGATTTGGTTTTAATTTGTGCCTTGGTGGGATCGTGGGAACTGGTTTGTATTGACCCACGTCCGGGAACACGAAAACCCCCTGATCTCTCGCAAGGATAGACGCCAGAAACAAAGTAACGGGAATGTGAGGTTAGTCCTAATCTGGACGGATGACGCCTCACGAGTTGAAGTCGACTTCACTTGAACCACGGCACTTGTTAAACGTCTTTGCGTGTTGACGGATATTAAACCGCGTCTTCTGCGAGGGAACACTTGCACGGAGTGTAAACATCGGTGCACTAGTTTGCGCGGAACTATACGCACGTACACACTGCGCGGCGGCGCAATTGAAACTGTTTCCTTCGTTCGCCGGCGGCGCTAGGGATGTGGGCGTTGGTCGACAACTGATAAACAGGAAGTGGGAGGGGAACGCTACGAAGCTCAAACATATAGCGTCTTAAAATACATATCACATGGGACGAATGGTTTGTGATTAGTGATTTCTACAATGATATGTGTAATTGTGATATGTCAATGGTGTAGCATGCTAAGCTGCATGATCACAAATAACCTAAGATAATACTATATAGTGAATTTCTAAACATGGCCAAATAACCCAAAAGTTTGTTACCTGTAGTCAATAGAGTAGTGGGATGTACTTTTTTAAATAAAAACACTTGAAAATTCTATTTACATTAATTATAATATCAATTCCTTATAATGTAAGCACACACATCCGTTCCCATTCGCAACCAACATCCAAGTCCTCATTCGAACGTCTCTCGCGTTCCTCTTTTTTTTCATTCCAAATTCAAATTTACAGTTTTATTTATAAAAATATATACAATATTTACATCGCCACCGCAACCTCTTTTCTGTCGACGACATTACCCACAAAATATAGTAATTTCGGTTACCGTACTTCATCTTTACATTAGTCAATATATACTTTTATAGTTAAATATGTATTTATTATAATTATGATTGGTTAAAAATGTAAACGGGGACTAAAGGGTAGTGGAAACAGTTTAAATGCGCTCGGAACCATAATTGTCCTAAACTATTGTCCTTAATAACGAACACGAGACAACGCACACTTTGTGGTTCCAACGAAATAACGACTGTGGTTTTCATTTTAAATTAAAATACACAGAAATAAATTAAATAAAGGTTTACTTGTACATACTTTTTATTATTAAAATAATATTTTACTGGCATGTATTTTATGAAGAACTTTCCTTAAAGTCCTGTAAATATTGTAACAACTGTTTCAGTAGGTGTCTTGTTTGGTCTAATACAGTCTTTCCCAAAGTGGGCGATAACGCTCCCTTGTGGGCGCTGAAGGCATAGCCCCTCTATACGGTAAGGGTTTTATTAAACTCCAGGCGAGACTAAATAATTGACAAAATAACTGATTTTTAAAGTGGGCGTTAGACGAAATAAGTTTGGGAACCTTTGGTCTAATATCAGAAGTGCGGTCAAAACCCAATGCACTTGAACTTGGATAAGCGAGAATTAAAGGGACCTAAATATTAATCTAGCTCATAGAGGTTTCTCACTTACGAAGCTTTGGGAGTAGTCACTCTCACTTATAGAGGTATTTGGGGTTAAAAAACCTGAAGAAGAAGAAAAAAGAAAAGGGAAAGAAGACCTGATCATTGTTCGCGCTTATAGAGGTTTGACTGTATGTTATATTATTGTAATTATTAGTACGTTTAAATTAGAAAAATATTTATTAGAATTTGTTTTTAAAAACCCATATATATGATTCTTGTAAGATATCTGCGTATAAACATGATCGTTTTGTATCGCACGCCATAACACAATAAACAGTTTATGCAAATTGGAAGAATTGAGCGAAGTTCAACGGAATCGGGTGTGAGTTCGTTTCCATTGTTCACGTATGTATGGAATTCATTCCTTTTAAATAAAATTAAGATAATTTATTGTTACTGTTCCATTGATAATTGAACCATAAATTGGTATCTATGTGTCATGGGAAACAGTGATCTGTGATTTTCATTACCGATTATTTTCACCTCATTTTCAGCGATTTCTCGCCGCGACAAAATATAGTAATTAAATTATTAATTAAGAAATTTAACTGTTTCTGAATTATAGTTTTTAGAGAAGATATGTTATTTATATAAAATATTAGAATAAGACAATTTTCATAGTTACTACAAAAAAAAAGTATAATGGAAACGCGCACAAAGATCCCTTATAACATATATTATTGTGTATGTTGGAACATCAGTATGCGATGCGGCTAGTGAAGGCAAAACTATGTAGATGCAAACACAAATTTAATATTAAAAAACAAAAGAAGAACAGTAGACCTTTCGACGAACGATGTCTTTAAATATAGATTACGCGCACTGTTACTTGGCTAGTTTAATAGTGGCAGTGTAGTGTAGTGTAGTGGGGCTTACGTCATGGACTACCCTTAAAAATGGTTTTTGTGTTTTTTTATAATAATAAATATACTATTTTTTTTAGGAATGTATATAAATTTAGACAGGTTGTTTTAGTTTAAATGTCGACGCGGGTACGTTTCCCAATTTAATGAAATTTAGTAAAGTTATTCCATTGTTTAAAAGTGGTTGTAGGTCTGATCCCGCGAATTATAGGCCAATATCCCTTTTACCGGCAATTAGTAAAATATTTGAAAAAATAATTTTAAACCAGTTGTTGTCTCACTTTAATTGTAATCGTTGATTACATGATCGACAATTTGGGTTTACTAAAGGTAGATCGACGACCGATGCAGGGGTAGCTCTGATTAAACATATATTTGATGCCTGGGAGGACTCGCATGATGCTGTTGGCATCTTCTGTGACCTATCCAAGGCGTTTGATTGCGTCGATCATGAGACTCTTATTCGGAAATTAAGCTACTATGGCATTAAAGATAATGCGTTAGGGCTTCTCAATTCATATTTAAGCGACAGGACGCAAAGAGTGGCTGTAAATTGTGCTACATCTTCTGGTTCTAGAGTTAAAATGGGTGTCCCACAGGGTTCAATCCTTGGTCCTTTCTTGTTTTTGGTTTATATAAACGATTTACCGTACCTAGTTCGTGGACTTCTGGATAATGTTTTATTCGCTGATGATACTTCCTTGATTTTTAAAATTAATAGGAAAAAGAATACTTTTGACGATGTGAATACTGCGCTTTCAGAGGTACACAACTGGTTCACGGTTAACAACCTGGTACTCAATGCGAAGAAGACCAAATGTCTTAGATTTTCCCTTCCAAATGTACAGAGAGGAAGTACCGAAATTAAGCTCAACGGACAGGACCTTGCAGTCGTAGATGATACTATATTTCTGGGAATCACCTTGGACTCTAAGCTTCAGTGGGGCCCTCACATTTCATCGTTGTCAAAGAAATTAAGTTCAGCGGCCTATGCAGTTAAAACAGTGCGACGTCTCACTGATGTTGATACTGCAAGATTACTTTACTTCAGCTACTTCCATAGTATTATGTCTTATGGAATCCTTTTATGGGGTAGCGCAACTGATATCGAATCGATCTTCATTTTGCAGAAACGGGCAGTGCGCTCGATTTACAATCTGAGCTCCCGTACCTCACTTAGGGAACGATTCAAGGAGTTTAACATCCTCACAGTTGCATCACAATTTATTTACGAAAATATCATTTATGTACATAGGAATAAGAATTATTTTAATAGAAATTCTGATATACAATCTCGAAATACTAGAAGCAGTGACAAATTGGCAGTACCTTATTTTCGCTTGTCAAAAACCCGTAAATCGTTTATAGGAGTGGGGATCAGAATGTATAACAAATTGCCCAATGACTTAACAAGTCTGCCCACTCCTGCTCTGAAAAAGATTGTAAAGCAGACGCTAATTAAAAAGGCTTATTACAGAATTATTGATTATATGAGCGATGGAAATGCATGGTTAAAGTAGTGTTTGAGCCTGACTTACTGTTGGCTTACTAGAAGGATTATTTATTTATTTTTTACTGTATTTTTTTAAATGTTGTATAGGTAGCTATATATTTTTTTTTATTTAATTTTTTTTAAATATTTTTATATACATATTATTGGACATATACATGTATTTTATATACATATATGTTATTAATTTGACATTTATTGTAACCACTGTGTAATATGATTTATAAATTGTTATTCACTTTTTTTTCTGAATTAAAATTCAGTTTTTTTTTATTATTATTACTTTATGTACAGGCTATGATTGACGAGTTTCTTGTGATATTCTTCTCGCCATACGCCTTCCCGAAGTCACGATAGAGTCTAACGATGAGCAAGTGCACGCCTTTAGTGCCTATGCTAATAAACGATTTTCATTTCATTTCATTTCATATAATAATACATACTGAAGTTCAAATTACATCTACTGCTTTTTTTTTGTAAATTATTTCATTTCTTTTAATTGTAATAAAAATTAATTTAAACTATTTTGTATTTGAAATTCTTAAATAGCACGTATGTTATTAAACGTGACATAAAAGAATGTAACTCTACAATAAAGACATTACACAATTCCCCCATTATCCTCTGTTTGCGTAAAGAACACTGAAGTAGGTAAACAAATTAGCTGTCCTGAAACACTGCTCCACCGACATACAACGAGAGCTAATAACATTTATTAAGAATACATAAATCTAAACTAAAAAAATATTATTAATCACAAAAGTTTTGTTAGTTCAGATTATATACAACTAGCGGTCCGGTACGTGCTTCGCTACGTATAAAGTGAAGTATTTAAAAAAAAAACCGGAACATCAAATTCATGCATCAAACAGCATGAATGACATAAAAAGTTTCAATTACTGTCAACACTGAAAATAGTTTCAATTTGACAGCACAATCCGCCATTTATTGAATTAATTTGTTACAAAAAATATGATAACAGAAGAACCGCTCTACCGATTTTGTGCAAACTTCACATAAACCATCTACTAAATAGTCCGAACAAAGCTTAAACAAACAAACAAAGCTTAAACATTTGGTTTGGATAGGTGAACCCGTTCTTGAGTTATAAAATTACAACGAAAATTGCCACTTATTTTTATATATATAGATTCAGAGGTAGTGTCACCACTTTCAAATGTAAATCTTGTATATATTTATTTATTTAAACACACACAAATAAACAGTTAATAAACCATAACATGAAAGTAACAACTACACTAGACTAGAGAAATACAGCTAAGTTTGGTAACCTAATAGTTCTGTTAAACATATGTCTGAAGGGATTTAAGTGCACGTTACATTTTCCCGCAACAACTACTTAACCGATCATCATGAAACTTTGTACACATATTTTTGGAGGTACTAGAAGTAACATAGGATACTTTTTGTTAAACAATAAATTATTTTCTACTATAGTTTCCAATTGACTATAGTTTCAGCTGTTGGGAATTTTTCGATATTTATTTTTATTTTCGTTTGTCATTTTTATATATGCAGTATAAAACTATTTGAATTTTTAAGGTTAGGTGTCATTATTGTGGTTAGATGCCACTTTATTACAGAAGTGTGATAGGCATTGTCTGTTGACTGAAATATGAAACATCTTTAAACTCATAGTACTTTATATTTTCATTATTACGCAGACGTAGTCGCGGGCAACTGCTACTATTATAATAATAGTATCACGAGTGGGATATCACGATTCTAATAATAAAAATATATATTGTCCAACAAGCTGTTAGCTCACGGCCTATAATGAGAGCCGTTCTTGTGAATTTCCTCTTTGTTATTAAATATGGAGATGTCTGCCTTCAGGGGAACAAATTAGACTCAGCCGAAAAGGGTAATGATGGAGGACTTGTCTTAAGAGGGATAACTTTTTTCTGCAATATTTAAGAGGTTGTTTTTATCCAACGCGAAAAACAACTTGGAGGTCCAATTCTTGAAAATTAAACGTTTTAATGAAAGTACACTTAATAGTTGTAGTAACGATTTGTTTTAAAGTTAAGAACTACTACATAGGTCATGATTGACGAGTTTTTTGTGGTCTTCTTCTCGTTATACGTCTTTCTGAAGTCATGATAGAGTCTAACGATGAGTAACCGCACGCCTTTAGTGCCTATGCTAATGCTTTTCATTTAATTTAATTTCAAGAATAAGTGACTTTATTTCGATTGTAAGTGTTACTTAAAATTGTAGATTTAATCTATTCCTAATGAATGAACTTTTCAAATAGTAATTACGTCATGCGGGGTAAAGGACATTTTCAAAACATAGCTTTACATTGGTAGATCAGAAGGCTTATCACGAGTTTTAGTCTGGCTTTCGAACCGAGTTCGCTTCAAGCGATTTGTATGGAAATTTGAGCAGCGCCACGACGTGCGGATTTGGAACTACAATATTTTAGATACTTTTTGTTAACTTTCGAACGTCTCGATCATTTGATAGATTGCTGGTGCTCGTTAGTCGTTAGTAAAAATTCATGATTCCGATTGCTAACGGATCCGTTTTACTTGTGACAGCTCGACTCGAAAGCCAGGCTAAATTCGTGATAAGCCCACAGGAACAGCTAACGGTAGATGAAAATTGACCAAACAATTAGGACTAAATTAAATTGAACTAAGGTATTTTTATATCCCTATAGGCATTAAATATGAAAGCTATATTTCATATATAATATATATATATATATATATATATATATATATATATATATATATATGTGGGGGATAAATAGCTTCAATATATTCAGCTATATTTATCTTTCCCTACTATGATAGCTCAGATGTGTGTGCACGGAGTACAATCTTACAACACTCAAAGAGAATAAATACAATGCCACTGACCTTGATTTCACCTTGCCTTGAGCTTGGCGGCTCTGATGAGGACAGCTGGAGTAGTTCCCTACGTGCACGTAGGTCTGGAATACGAATCCTGGGATTGATGGCTGCTTCTTCCTTATGATTGCACAGTACGACTGCCTGTGCACGGCCACCGCGGTTAAGAAGAACAGTCTCAAGTAGCACGGCTACTTCAATCCACTATGATAATTACGTGTGAGATTTGGCAGCACGGCTGCCTAGTTACGATGATTGACCACTGACTTCACTTGACTATCCACGAGAGAGAGTTGCTGGGAGCGAGACCTCGACTCAACTGAACTGCCGCGCTCGACTCGTAGACCAGTGAAAAAGTAAAACATTGACCTACCCTCCATTGAGAAATTGCAAGATCGAACATACCCCCCACCAAAATCATCGTGATGATTTTAATGAGAAGCCCTAGCACTCGTAGACCAGTGAAAAAGTAAAACATTGACCTACCCTCCATTGAGAAATTGCAAGATCGA